>CM076575.1:883096461-883182708 GCA_034641835.2 Pinus albicaulis
TCATCTTCATCAGGGCCTTCAATATACTTCTGTTGTAATGGTGTCTAAATTTGTTGTTGACTTTGTGGATCCTGGCCCCTATGTTCCCTTTGTTTGATCCTATATTGGGGTTGCTGGTTTTGACCCCTGAAATTGGTATTTCTTATAGAAGGCTTATCCTTAGCTTTGATCAAAGTATCAATTTTTCCTTCTGATGAAGTGGATGCTTCTTCTTTTATTGTGACTGTTTTCTCTATTTTGAACTTGGAATTTTTAATAATCAGATTGGCCTCTACACTCACTCCATTTATTTGTATTTCTTCCAAAGTTGATGGGTTTCTCTCCCTCAGCTAATAGGCCATTTCAGGGTCAAAACCATCAGGATAATGAAGTAAATCAAGGCCTAGGGGAGGTTTGATATTATCAAGAATTGCATCATATATCTTGTTGAATCTAGCTGTGAATTCTTGGACAAACTCATTTGTATTCCTTTTCAGTGCATTATATTCAATTAAGATTTGTAGTGGATTTTTCTTCTATTCACATTTTTCCATAAATAAATCAATTAGTTGTTGTGAGGTACCAATTGTACCATCTCCAAGTGATCGAAACCATTCCTTTACTTCTCCAGAAAAAATTTGAGCAATAACACGCATTTTAGCATCATCATTATCTATTTCTTCAAGGTCTATAAAATCAGTTACTTTAGACACATGTTGATAGGTTGTGATTTATGATGTTCCATCAAAGAGAGGTAGCCTATGACCATAGTTTTGAGGTAGAGCAGTAAGCTGCCCTGGTAGAATCAGTGGAGAAAATATAGCCATGGTCAATGGAGGAGGTGTTGGAGGTGTGAATTGTGATGTGGATTGAATAAAATTTTGTAAAGGTAAAGATGGAATGAAAGGAAGAACAGATGGTGTAGCTATATGAGAAGGTGAGGTAAAACATGTACCAAAAGCCTGTTGTTGATATTGAAAATAGGCCTTTTCAAAGGTTTCTTGAAATTTATCTACTAAGCCTTTAAGTTTATGGAAATTATACCAAACTTCAGTATCAGTTTCAGAGTCAAAGGTTTCATAACATGGTGTGAAAGACTCAAAATCAAAAGGGTCAAAACTAGCTTCTAAGAGAAAAGTTTCAGACTTGGTTTTAATTAAATATTTTTCAGATTCTGGAGAAAAAACCAAATCTTCTAAAATAAACCTCGTAGGCAGGGAATTTGATTTAATCAATGGAGGAAAAACTCTTCCTTGATGTTGAGACTTAGTTTTATGTTTTCTCAAAATACTTTCAGGATTGTATATCAGTGGTTATGGATTAGGGTCAGGGTTTGACCTAGTATATCTTTTGTGAGCCAGCTTAAGATCTGAATTATATGTTTTGGCCCAGGTTTTGACTTCAGCATGTTCAGAAAACTAGATTTTGTCACCTACAAGTCTAATTTTCAAAGGATTAAAGAAATATTCCTAATGAATGTTTAGCAATTGTTCCTCGACAACAGCGCCAAAAAATTTATCTCTCCCCAACTTCCTAGGCTGAAAATATGAGTGAAGAAAGGTAACCACAAACCAAATTTTAGCTAGGTAGTTAGCCCTACCTAACCAGAGAGGGCTCTCTCTATGTCACTTTTTAAAATATTCAATTCAAGGCTGAGTACCAAATGATATGAGTTAAAATGTTTGAAATTTAATTTATAATTATTTTTTGGGTAAAACTAATGATTAGTGAAAATAAAGATGATTTCAAAGACTGAATTGCAGAGAACAGAGTGAGGAAAGGTAGGTAAACTATTTGAGCACAATTAAGTTGTCATTTGTGTATAATGGTAGAAAAATGCAGGGGTCTGAATGAGCATATAACATGAATTCATTCTTTAGAAGAAAAGACACATTTGTATAAATCTTAATAAACATAACATATAATTGAACTATGTTTATAAACTAGTAAGATTTTTACACAGAAACTGAAGTGGAAATGAAATAACAGAGAGAAAATCACAGTGCTCAAAAGAAATACCACATGAATCTCACAATATTTTTTGTAACTTCTTTGATTTCATTAAAACATACAATAGCTCCACATTAATACACAGAGTCTAAGAAAACTCAATTATCCAGCCATTAATACTTCGTACAGTGAAGTATTTATAGAAAAACTAAATTACAACAGATTAAATTAAAGGTTATCATAACATATAGCACTTGATTTTCCAAACTAAACTCTAACTATAACATGGAAATAAATTCGATTTTTTGTGTTGGCGCTACTCTAACTGAAAACGGATGCTGAAGGAGATAATTGTGGGTTGCGTTGGCTGTCAGTTGACTGATGATCTGGAAGAGGTTGACTTTTCTATTTAACTAATTACTCCTGAAATTCACATAGTTTTTCTCAGTGTTGTTCATCTCGAATGGCCAATTTCATTACATTTCAATAAACTTCATCCATTTCAGTGTACTTGGAAAAAGTGGGCCTCACCACAAAAAGATGTTTTACCTCATACTGAATAAAAATATCATTGCTTAATATTCCCAACAATGCCTTCCTCTCAATGTGCTTTTGATGTTTGAAAATTTGGCAGTACCTTTGGCAATTTCTTTAATTCTTCTCCAATGGTCCTCTTTGTTCATCAATTTATCATTGATCACAAACAAAGAAGGAAATCTTTTCTGTGTCAGAGGCTCTATTCTGCTGAAAAATCTCTGAACTATGATTTCTAGCTGTGACACTTCTTCAAGCTAAAGAATCAAATTATTCTTTGTGAGAACCTTCTTTACCTCCAAGATTGTTTCTGTTCTGTCATCTATGCCCAAATCATCCAGCCCATACCTGTTCTTTGCATTCAAAAACTTGATGATGTTGTTTGATGTAGCAGGCTTATCTCCAAGATGTGCTTTAATTGTTGCAATGGCCTCATTTTCTGTATCAGTTCCTTTTGTTCAAATATAATTTGTATACTCAGCCAAATTTCATTTAGATATTCCATGATGTCTGCCTAGATTATTTCTTTTACTTGGCCCAAAGTGTTTCCAATAGCTAATTCTTTTTTTTCTTTTTGCAACCTCTCAATTAGCTTTTTGGCTCTATGTGCTTCAACTGCATGTGAAATTTCAACTTTAGACTTCTGATATTGTAGAAATTGCACTTGGTTTTGTAATTTCTTTCTCTCCTCTTCTTGAATTGACATATTTATCACTTATTTAGTGAGTTTCTCAGATCCATCTACAGTACTTGTTGTAGAAGGTTGGGCTATAGGAATAACTGCAAGAGGCACTGCTTATAAAGGAACTTTGAATGTTTCTGTTGTTTGTTAATTTTCCTTTATCATTTTCTCCAATTCTGAATCCATCTGCTTTATTTGAGCATTATATTCCATAATCAGCTTCATCATTTTTGTTTTCTGGGATTCAATCTCTTCAATGTCATTTGCTAGAGGATCTTCTGTAGCTGGAATTTTTAATTGCTTTCTTAATGTTGCTATGTCATCATTTTTCTTTTTGATAATCTCTTCAACTGCATTAACATTTGATGGATCATATCCAATTTTTATCACCAGGTCTTCTAGTTTTTTTATTCTTGTGTCTTTAGCAAATGGAAAAACCTTTTCCATTTTCAGATGTGATTGAAAATTAGCCAATGAAACCTGCAATTTTGACAAACTCATAGCAGTATTAGTGAGAGTGGATGAGATCATATCACCAATTTGTTTATATAACTCCATTGGATCTATTGGATGTGTCTCCTTAGTATCAAACTCAAATGCAGTCTTTTTGTAATCTACTTCTGATTTTGGCTGTGGAATTTGTGCTTGAAGAAAAGAAAACTGCATTTTTCCCTTATCTGTATCAAAATTTGAGAGAAACCTGCTTTGAGAGCTGGGATTTTTTTTCCAAAACTGATTGTATTTGTTGATATTCAACATTTCATTCTTCAAATTTATCTCTCTGAAGGTGTCAAATATAGTTTTCTCCTTTTCCCCTGTAACAATTGTACTAGTTTGAATGGCTTACTGCTGATCTTTAGAAACTGCTGAAGTAGTAGGAGTACAAGTACTTTTATCACCTGCCTGTGTGGAAGGATGTGTCTCTTCGGTAATAATAATTACTTTTTTCTCTGACTCCTTACTAGGATTGACTTTTGGATTGAAATTTGTCTTCTTTCTGTAGTGGATTTTGAATTCTTTGATTGATGAATCAGTCATTGGAGATTACTGGTCCTCTCTGATCCTTTTCCCTGCTCTCTCTTGTGCAACAGGAGTCTGTAATGTTAATGTAGACATTGTTTTCTCTTCAGCCTCCTATAAAGTACCTTCAGTCCATTCAAGTTGATTCATATATTTTTTAGTTTATGGTCTGTGTGTATGAAAATAAGGTGTATAATTGTTCTCTACCCTTAGTTTATAAATGACACCAACTGGATCATAAGACCATGTGAAATTGAGCCTAAATTACATCTCTTTCATCAATTTCTCTGCTTCCTCCCCTGTTGTCCTGCTATTACAAATAAAAGGTCTTATCTGTGTTTTGATTTTCAATTGTGACTTCTTTTTAGTAGATACAAAATGCACTTCATCTGCATTAAGCATTTGTCTGATGTATTCCAATGCAAAAATCCTCATTGGGAGGAATTTGTGGAATATGTAAGGGGGAAGATCACAAAAATAAACTCTGAGTTCTGTATAATTCTGATAGATATACCAATATCTTGTTTTGGCTTGATCTGATAGTTGCAACACCTTTCTTATTTCTTCACTAATCCTAGGCTCTGTAGTGTTGTTTAGTAAACTGAGTGCTGGATGAAGGAACAATTCTACAAAATGCTTATATGAATATTCCTTTTGTTCCTTCATAACTAATGAAGTCCAGAAAATAATTGATTGTTGATTCTCTTCCTCATCCAATTTTTGTAATGAAAATTTTAATTTGTCTCCCTGAGAATATAAGAAAAAATAAACTAACACGGAGGCATATTTGAAAATATCCTCAGTTGGGAATTTAACAAACTGCTCATGGATAGAATCTGCAATGAATTGGATGAAATTTAATATGATGGAGGGTTTGGAATCTGTGGAGAAAATGGACATGAATATTATGATGGATTCATCAACCCATTGGTCTGTATAATAACCAGGAAGGTAGGTGTTATCACAAAATTGTACTTGATTGGTTGGTCATCAAACAACTCAGTGTAAATGTTTCAAACCAATTCTAACTAAAGAATCCTCTTAAGTTTGATAGGGCTCTGTCAAGGGGGTTTATGATTTTGAATAATGATAGGACTAGATGGCTAACTCTATAGAAATTGTAACTTGTTTTTATGATTGCAGGTTGAAAAATGCAGTCTTTCTACCATTGGGCTTATGGAGTCAAAAATCAGTAGTTTCAGTGCCAAAGTTTCTTGACATGGAAGCTGAGGTAGATAGAGGTCTTTAATAGAGGCAACTCACACATAAAACATAGGAAAACATGGTCATTTCATCACTAAATGAAGTCAGAGAATAAAATTATGAATTATGAGTAATAGATATGAGATTTACAACAAGTGATAAAACATAAAGATATAGATCAATAAGATAGAAAAACCTCATGAGAATCTCAGGTCTGTCAAGAAGAATGTCACTTTGTATTACTGATATAGGTCAAAAACATAAAAGCAGTATTTTGGTGCAAATGTTATCCAACCCTTTACTACTTCGATGTTTTATCTTTAAATAGAATTTCTTTACAGCAAGGATGATCTGCTGGGTGGCTAGATCTTTGAATTCTCCTATGACACCTTTCATAACTGAAATACATAACTTCTAACAGAAAAATGACAAATACCCTTTAAAGAAAGCATCTCCTAATAGGACTCTAACTCCTATTTATTACATTGTTATACCTTATCCGTGAAACAGGTACATGATGGTTACAAAATAAGTATCACATGCTCGAAAGACATATGATAGAGTTCATCACCACTTTACATATTTAAAACCCTCCTAGATCTATGGAACATAACCTTTCTTTTTAGGAATGGATAGCCCTTATCTTCAACATTGTTTTGACTAATGAACTGTCTTCATAGCACTTCCTTCGAGTCATAAATATTTGATGATAGGCTCCCTTGACATGTTGGAGGACTCCAGCTGGCCAAAAACTTCTTTTAGGATGCTCAAAACCTCCAACAATTTCTCGCTACGAAAACATGACAGTTTCATAGCGAGTTTTGGTAGCATGGAAAAGGTGGCTTCTGCATCCATTTACTTTGCTCCTTTTCTCTTCCATGGTGTTAATCAAGTCATGACACATCACCACGATGAATCCCCCTCCTTGAATCATGCAAAAACTGACTTTAGAAGCAAAAAGGATGCTATAGGTTTTTTCGTAGCGTATTTCTGGCTTTGAGCTTGAGGTACGCTACGAAACTGTGTAAAAAACCAGAAATTGTCCCTTTCAAAACTATCTTCAAAAACTGACCTCCAGCTGCAAAATCTTGATTCTCTACATGTAATGAACCTTCTAAGGCATATTCAATCTCAACCTATTCCTCCTGTGGTGTTTCTTCCTCATTAATAATCAGTTGAGCTATAGGCTCTTCTACCACTGTCATCTTTAAACCTTTCTTTTCCAATTCTTCATGAATCAGCTCCAATTGCTCTTGAAGATATTTCACTTGATCCTTCAGTGCCCTGTTCATATATTGCAAGTGCATGTTCACCTTTTTGATGTGCTTGACCTCTCTTCTTAGTGGCTGAGTCCACTTTATCAATTTTTCTTCATTGTCTAAGGTCTTTGAGACACTTGTGACTTGATCCTCCCAGTTCGTCCTCATTTGTTCAAACTGAACCCTTTCAACTCTATGCTTCTTTGCCTCTTTCCTCGAGACTAATATCTCTTCACCTGCCTCTTTCAACTGCTCCTTGAGGGTTTCAACTTCTGATTTTTTAGTGATTTTCTCTTTACCCTTCTTTTGTTTGATGACCAATTCTTCTTTTGCAAGTGAGGAGAGGTCTATGATGCTTGGTGGTGGCCGAGCAGTTTCACTGACCTTCTGAGTCTCTTTGCTGCTTTCCATGACCTTTCTTGCGTGTCTTGTCATTAGATTTCTAGGTTGAAACATGAAACCAGCATCATCACCTGCAAAATCTAACTTTTTAGTTGTCTTGCATTTCTTTAACTTTCTTCCTCCATCTTCAACATCTTCAACTTGTAAAATGGGAGTTTATTCAATATCAATTGCATACAAGATGTCCTCTAAGTTACCCTTACCATTGTTTGGCTCCTAGTAACTCTCTTGTTGCCATGTTTGCTAACCGTTGGCTTTTTTTTTTCAAGTGTAGCTTTGGGTGTGTCAATCTTCTGCAAAGGATCTATCTCCATGCTCACTGGTTCTAATTACTCTGCCACTGTTGGTGATGAAATATCTCTAGGTTTGGGAACTCTTTTAGGAGTTACAAAATCTACTTAAAAACCACTCATGAACAGAAAGGATGTCCAATCTTTGCCTAATATCTTCAACTCCTCTAACACTAACAACTTAATCAAACCATGATGAAAGAGAGAGGTTTCGTTGTCCTTTTTTTTAACTTGGACCTTATCTAACATTTTACCTAGACTTCTGTATAAGTAAAAGGGCAAGTTAAGAGACCTCTTACCCACAAAATGCAGTAGAAGCCTAAGGTGGTAGGATTAGACCATGTGAAATCTTCCTTCACATGTGAAATACTTCTGAATTATCATCAACAACTTTGAATAGTTTTCCTTCATGTAACTCCTTGGGATAACATTTGTGAGATCAATTTCACTATGCTTTGGATTGATGAACTCTTTGTAATCCTGCATGGTTAACTTGATGCATTTAAACCATTGTTCCCATCCTCTAGGGATTCCTGTTGATGCTGGAATTTTTTCTGGTGTTACTGTGAGGTTTAGCATTCCTAGCTTTGAAGCTGTTCCAGTGAAAATTTTAGAAAAATCTTTAGAAACGTGTAAATGACAACCCTGCAACCTTTAGCAGAATTGAAAATAACCTGTTCTTCTGAATACCTCCATGGCAGTTGAGTCTTCATTGAGAAAAATCATGTCCATGGGCTCATACTTGTGGAAGTGACCACTTTTGTTGGTTTTCTTCCTTGCAGCCATGGTGGTTTTATATCTTCTCAGCCTCGCTTGATTAGTGACACCTGCAGCCTTTGAAAATGCCAGCAACCTGCTTGGCTCGATGAAGCAGCTCTCTAGAAATCAAATATCATGTAAATATAAAGCGAAGAATGATAAAAAGACTCAATTGGGTAATGTTTTATCGTTTTGATGACAACTCATGCCTTAATCATGACACATGCATGCTAAAAACGGTAATGATGACCTCACACATGATTTTTTACTTTTGAAATAACCCTAACTGACTCGAATGACCTCCACCCTAACTCCTACAATGATGAACTGACACTTTGCATCAAGTTGACAAGCCAGACAAGAAAACATTTTTTCATAGCATAGCTAGTTGATTCTTTGACTGTTTCACTACGAAACTATTAGGCAGTTTCGTAGTGAAAACTGTTATTTTACAGTGTAAAACACTACGAAAAGAGGTAAAATTGGCTTAAGTGTCCTTTTTTGAAATTAAACGCTTGGGAAATGAAATCTGACACATAATGATGACTGATGGGACATGAAATGACCTAAATGGAGGTAACCTTGAACCTTAGGATAGGTTTAAACATGTAAAAAATAAAATTTTCCTATACCAATTTGGAAAAAGGCTTAAGGAGACCTTATCCTTTTGAGGAATGAACTCTATGACCATGTCAAGTAATGTTTCACATTTTATGAGTGATTAAAGTAGGAAATAACTGTGATGATTTGTTTGGATCTTTCAGGGAAAATGGATGATGGAAATGGAGGGTTATTCTTGGGTAATGGAGCATTTTCAATCATAAACAGCTCAAGAGTTTGAGCCCTTTTTTCAAAATCTAATTTCTCATATATTTCAATCAGTTCCTCATGAGAAAATGGAGTGGAATTCTCTATGATGGGGGCTTGCATCATTTATTCTATGTTTTGGGTAGTGATGGTTACTAAAATCTCTCCTGTAGGAGCGATAATAGATCTTTGGTTGGGCACATACAAGGCTTGGCATTTTCTAGAAAATTTTGGGGCACTATGGGTTTGAGGAAATATATAATGTGGCAATTTTTAATCCCATACCCCTATATCATCAGCTTTATCTAGGAATTTATCCTCTAACCAGCAATACATTTCAAATAATTCAAGTTCTCAAAGGGTTTCATGGATTTTATGGTCTCTGTTTGCTAAAGGTATATGATGGAAGTCAATTGGAGGGTGAAGTAGTAGACTTACTAGTTCTTCTGGTCCTTTTTTCTTTGGAGGCATAATTGGCTCTATTTGAAATGGCGAAAGCAACAATTTTTGATGAAAAAAAGAGGCCGAGACTGAGAGAAGGCTTTGCAACTCGGAAAAATGTTGACAACTGCAAATATTATTTAAAATGGTTATAAGATTTGTTTAAATGGTGGTCAAACTGATGTTCTGTAATTCTGGAAATATACAGAGAAGAGTGAATGGAATTGAAGGTTTAAAACATGTTTTTAGTGATGAATTTATAAGTAATCTGGTTTAATTCTCGTTGAAAAGGGCGCGGTACGTTAGCCTAATGGTTAGGATTGAATTTATTGGCTAATGGTTAAATAAGAGCAGGAGTTGATTTGATTGGAAAATGACATAGTCCATGTTTCATGACATAAATGGCGGGTGGAACAGTGATTTCATCCGGTGGGTAAGTGGAATTTCAGAGGGGTACATCGTCGGTAAACAGTTTTATGAGGGGGGGGGGGGGTGTGAAATCATATGACGTTGACATGTAGCGGTGGTGTCGGGTTTTGAAACTAACCTTTTTAGACCCCACCCCCGCACCCCTGACGTTAAGTTTCAGATGACGAGGGGGGGCCGAAGTCGCATGTGGGCCGTTGGATTTGATCGTGATGTGATAGATGTGCAGTGAGGTGAACGGTGGTTAACATACGACAGAGGTTAATGAATGGTGGGGTAGGGGGATAGCGAATGCAATGTGACATGGATTGTTGATGAGTATTAATATGCAACATCTCACAAGGATAGTGGAGTAATGACGCATAGGATTAAATCGTATGGTCTTGCAAATGATTTTTCAAATTATGAAGGATAAACAGTCATAAGTATGCAGTTTTAAAATAATTTTCTCAGAAAGGCTCTTCATTTCTTCTTGAATACAAAAAAGGATTAGGAGATTCCTATGAGATGTAGAGTTTATTTTGAACTGTAAAAACTAAATTTCTCCTTTAACCATACTTTTATGAATGAAATGGAGGATTCATTGCCTTATTTTTAGTGAAAAACTAAAGATTTTTCTATGGGCAGTTTTGACCCTAGACTTGACCTATATGATATGGAGTGACCTGAATCTAGACCTCTAAATGGTGATGAAATGATGTGAAGGAGCATCATATCAAGATGGGACTTCTTCAGTGACCGAAATTATTGCTGAAAACTAACTCAAAAAGCAAAAAAATTGACTAATGACCTAATAAAAAAATCTCAAAAGAGATAATTTATTATCACTGATAAACTGACTCTAACAAAATGGATTATAAAGCTCACCAATATTTAAGAATGCATGATTATATATAACCATGGGAAAAAAAATTCCTCCTTTATGTCTTTTGACATCGATGTATATTACAAGATCCCTACTGAAGAAATAATTAAGGAAAAATATTGGCTAAAATATTTCAATATAATGCTTAAGGAGTTAATTAAAACATGGTGGATTAAGAAGGTAACTTTCAATTCCTAACCCAAAAAGGAATGCCTAACTAATTTTTTGAGGAACCCCTTCTAGTTAGTAGTTGTTAAGATGTGCAAACTATACATATGACCAAATGAAAAGACATTCAATGAAGGATGGGTACCTCTGATGTACACCTCTGAAATTGTGGGAATTATTTCAATTGGGTTTACATAATGTCTCTCTCATTGAAATATAATATTAAACAATTCCAAATCCTAGAGGAGGGTCAATGACCTCATTTCTTCATTGAATTATATATTTTAGATGTCATTTATATGAGGCATACCTTCCCTACCATGGGATTGAAATGGCCCACTCAAGAATATCCAATTCATATATATTGCAAGGTTTTATGGGAATCCAACTACATCCCATCTTATGAAAAATTATACCAATTATTCCCAATCCCCCTCAATGAAACCCTATTAAGTGAAATTTGCTCATTCATGTCATAAAAAGCTAGAGAGATATTTATAACAATTGGGGACTGGTTTGTCAATAAATATGGCACATTATTGTGGATATCTGGAGGAACCAAACCTCCCCATTTTCTAACCAAATTCATTATTGTCAGACTAATCCTACAATAGATAACATATCATGTGTATACATGGTAGGTGGAATGCTATCATGGGATAAGAAGTTCCCGATGGCCAAACATTCCATTTCACTTGAGCTCCTACCAATTGAAGGACATAAAGGATGCCATAGTTGAGTCTGACACTATGAATCTTTTCCATTTTGGGGAGATGGTATTTCAAATATATGATCCCAAGTCTATAGTAAATATTCATTGCAAATCATGCAAATACAAATGAGATTATATATCGGAATATTATACCATTGAAGAGAAGTAGAGAAGTTCCTTAAACTATGTCGAGTTCATTTTTAGAATGGTATATGGTTCCTCCTAGGAAAAAAAGAAAGAGCTTAGGCTGAGAATGAATCCCCTTCCAAGAGGTAAGCTACTTAATAGTTGGATGTAGCTCAATTTTCATGTGAAAGGAATCTCAAACAAGATTAGGAGGTAGTAGGGATATCTAAGGACCTCAGTCTTAAAAATAAGGAAGAAAAAATAATATATATGGAGAAAGAGTAGCAAAAACAAGAAGAAGAAGATAGAAGAGAATGAAGAAAGGAAGCAATAACAAGAAGCAAAAGTTAAGGTTGAAGAAGCGGATCTAAAATCCAAAAAAGAAACTAAAGGACTAGACAACCAAAATGGTGTAGGTACAATTGATATTGAATAGGTTTAGCTAATAACACCCATAGGTGGTCACTTTCCAGTAAAATAAATGGGAATCACTCTAACCAATGTAAGGAAAGTTGTTAACCTTGGTATATTTAGGTATGATCCTACATTAAACATGATAGTGGAGCAGAAGGAAAATACCATGTTAACTCCCCAATTTCCTCCAATATCATTCATTGCAGGAAAATCTACCATGTCTGACAGCAATAAAGACGTAGTGGCAATGACCTCAACAAGCAAAAAGTTTTCACAAGCCATATAAATAACTCTAAAGGATATCCTAGAAAAGATAAAACAAAAGAATGAACACATAGTTGACCTAGAGAAAGATAATAGGTTACTAAGGGTTGAAAATAAAACCTTAAAGAAACGAGGTACCAAAATGGAAGACTACCGGGCATGCACAACGAGGTACATGAGTCATATACAACTATGGTTAAACAAGTGTATTGACCTATCCAACAACTAAAAAATATTTCTAGCAAGCAGTTACCACTCTAGGAATCAACCAAAGATAAAAGTATTCAACTCAAAGGGGTTTTGAATATAGCAAATCAATTAAATAAATAACCCAAATGTTATCTCGATGCAATGCAAGAAGTGAGAATAAGCAAGGAAGGACTAGCTTATTGATATGTTGTTGTTAACAAAGCCTTTAAAATTTAAGAAAACCTGGAAAATGATATCTCCAAATTAGTATCTTAGTACCAACATAACTAATCCCTAGCTAAAAGGTTGCTTAGAATGAATAGATTTCCATCCATTGGAGTCCAAAGAGAGACAAGTAAATTGATATATAACTATATGAGACGTTGAATGCAAGGGAATTGTCTTTCAATGTCTTCACTAATAAGCCCGCCAAAGACAGCTTGAAGCAACATATTGCAGAACCTTTCAAAAAATAAATAATTATCAATTCGTTCATGGTCTCGTTGAATAAAGATGTGAATATTCTCTCCCAAAGTACAACATTATACCATCTCACTATGGAAGGATTTCCAACCAACATAATCAATATTATATTATCACATTATAAAATGTAGGAAGCATACCTCCATGAGATCCTACGATTCTAAGTGGGAAACCCAATTATTTAGTGTAGAAATTTTAGTAAATCTGTAGCCCTCCTATTTTCAAGGTTTTATCATAATGTTTAATTCCCATAGCCCCAAAGTAGTTAGATGATATGAAATTTTTTTAACAAAATAATTTTGACACATTTAGGACTACTTTACTCCATTTCACTTTTAGCTAATATAAAAATTGAAACGAGGAACCAAAACAATTTGAGACAAGTATTTTTGGCCAATTAGACCCTAGGAAAACCCATAGAGGGAAACCAATACTAAGGAGGATTTATTAATTTCTTCTTAGGAAATAAATTACATGTGGAAATAAAACAATAGGGTACTTATCTCCCCTTTCTCTGTCGGTGTTCTACATTTTGTCATAGAAATTCATGTGTCACAATTGAACTCTAACAACCATAATAAATGCATTGAAAACTAACTAATATGCCTTGATTTGTTTTATCTTTCACTAAAACGATTCCCTCAAAATTTTTGCCTAATATCTACCCCTTTTATATAAATTCGAGCCTACAAATGGCTACCCTCTTCCTCGATTTTTCAGCCCAAAAATGTCAACACAATCCCTAAAAATTAGGCCACATAGCAGACATGCCTATTACTCAAATTTCAAGCCTGAAAATGTAGCTATAATCCATGAAATTTGCGCTAGTCCTCTTTAGAAAATACAAGCTCAAAAAGTCTAGAAACCTGTGCTAAAGCATCTCCCTAGAATTTTGAGCTATCAGTCTTGGAGTTTGTTCTGCTCTCATTGGCTTAAGCTCATCCTAAGTGTGATAGATTTGTTGTAGGTGGTATGTCTCCCTTATCAAATATGCTATCACAACCTCCTCCTCTTCTCCTTGGTCCCTCTCTTCTCCAAATGATCATTCGAAGAATGAATGAGATTCTCTTGCCTTTTCTCCCTTTTTGTTTCTCACTAGATAGGAGAACCCTACCCCTATTGATCAAGGATTGAGATTAGATTTCATCCCATGAGATAAATGGTGGATATATTTTCCCTCATTTGACCCCCTCTCTCATGTGGTCCCCCTCATTTAAGAACTACTTATTCACTTTAATGTTTTGTTCCTTGTACCTTTTCTCCACATAAAGTTAACTTGAAAATAGAAAGTTTTAGAAAATTCACGTAGATTCAAACTGTTAACTGTAATATGGTAAAACAATAGACTTGAATCTACTCTACCAATTTCAGAAACCAATTACGATCATGAAATCAAAAAGAATAAAAGAGAAATAATTTCAATCACACATTACACAATGATTTCCTCAGATAATCCATAGCTAAAAAACCTGCTATCTGTATATTTCATTAGTCAGAAAATATGAGAATATTACATATATTTTCTCCAACCTAAGAAACCCCTGCACTATGTCAATTTGTCTCACTTATTCCAAGACAAGCATGGGCTAATACTTAACCAATTTTCTTCTTGCAGATATCCCTATTTCCTTGTGTTTTTTCCTTGGGTGATTATCCCTTATTAATTAGGGAAATTCACAATATGAATTGCGCAATACATCTAGGGCCTTACTTCGACTGCATGCATCACCTGTACAATTTGGATGATTATACAACTGAGAGTACACTTCCCTTAAACTCCAATATCAATTGGGTCTTTCTCTGATGTGACATGCATGAGTTATTTATGGTTGATTTATTAGTTATCTGATTGATCACTGGATGTTGTTAAATTTCAAGTTCTACACTTTGACCTCTCACTAGTTCCTCCATCAATTGGAACTAGTTAAACTGACTTTAACTCAGATAAACTGAGTTAATTAATTGCAACTAAAAATAAACTCAAACAGGGTTCCTTTTTTGTAGGAACCACTCTACATGACTCAAGTTAGACCCTCAACTCGAATTAATTGAACCAACTAAGTCAATAAAACTTAGTTAACTCATACAAGTTGTCATGTGATGTGGAATTACAATTTTATTCTAATTTAATTCAAGGGAAAATTAAATTAGAATATTTATTGGTGCCATTTTCAACACTCCCTCTCAACATGAAAGGGATTATCTGATACCCTAATCTTGCCTCTATGGAACTCAAACTTGCCTCTTTAAAGTACGTTCATCAATATGTATGCATCCTATTCCTATGTAGGAATGTACTCTAGCATCATTATCCTCATAAGCACACAATCTCTGAGATGGTGATACCAGATGTCGATATGCTTGGACCTATCATGAAAAATTGGATTAACCAAGAGTTTGATGCAAATTTGGTTGCCACAATAAATAATATTAGGATCCATTTGTTGACCAAACAACCCAACAAGGATCTTCCCCATATATATAACCTCACAAGTTTCTTGACTAGTAGTCATGTACTCTACTTCTATTGAATTGAGTGCAACTATATTTTGCTTCCTGATATACCAGGAAAATGATGCTGAAACAAAACTAAAGATTTTTCCTGATGTGTTATTCCTGTCATATGGAATCCCTGCCCAATATGCATCTGTGAAGCCTTATAGCTTCACTCCCTCTGTTCGTTTGTACCAAAAACCAAACTGAGTGGTGCATCTGAGGTATCTCAACACATGTTTGGTTGTCTTCCAATATATCTTGCTTGGCTTAACCATTTCTTGACTAAGTTGGTTAACTGCGTAACACATGTCTTTTCATGTGTTCACCAATTACATGAGTGAATCCACAAGCTGTCTGTAAATGGTAACTTCTACCACTTCACTTGAAGTAGCATCTTCCTTCCTCCAATTCCCTGGTAGAGAAGTCTCTGTGGGTTTGTTGCTCTCCATGTGAAAGTTATTTAGTATCTGTTTGGCATATTTTCCCTGAGAAACAAACATTTCCCCATCTCTTTTCCAAATTTCCAAAGCAAGGAAATAATGCAAGAGCCCCATGTCTTTCATCTCAAATTCTCTTTCCAAATATTCTTTGAAATAATTTATCAGCTTATCATCACATGTTAGAATTAAATCATCGACATATAATACTATAATTAATAATTTACCTTCAACCACAATATGGTCAAGGTTCACATCTGCTTCACTTTTGGTGAAGCCCAACCCATTGAAATACATGTCGATCTCGGTGTACCAAGCACGAGGTGCTTGTTTCAGTCCATACAACGCTCGCTTGAGTATGCACACATGCAACTCTCTATAGAAGGTATAAAATCCTTTTGAATTCTCTATGTACACCTCTTCCTCAATCACTCCATTGAGGAAAGTTGTATTTACATCCATCTGATGTATTTTCCATCCCATATGCGTTGAAAGTGGAAGAATAGACATGATTGAAGAGTACCTTTCTACTGCCAGAGAAATGGTATACTCATAATATATTCCCTCCACTTGAGAGAACCCCTTTGCCACAAATATGGCCTTATTTTTCTCGACACTCCCATTTTTTACTTGCTTCACCTTGTAGATCCACCTGGATCCGACAACTGACTTGTCCTCTGGTCTTGGGATAAATTCCCATGAATTTTTTATGATAATGGATTCATACTCCTCTACCATGGAATCAAACCATATTGGTTGTTGCATTTCTTCCTCGAATGAGGATGGATCAATCTCTACACTCTCGCTCATAAGAGCCATGTAGCCAATGTAACAATCTGGGGACCTTATCTGCCTGCACTGTGATGTGGGTGCTCCCACATTCTCTCTAGCATCATGCATAAACCTGTCAACCACTCTAGTGAGCTTCCTTACATCTCTGGATGTCTCTGCAGGAGTGGGTGCTTCCACTCTCTACTCCTATGCATGTGGTTTCTCCACATCAATTAGAGGTTCTACCTTTGGAGATAAAATATCCTCATCTGCATGCATCTGAAGCTCCCTCTCAAGCGAAATTATCATGGCCTTCCCTTCATCCAATTTCACATCTCTATGAACTATTTTCATCCTGTGAGATGTTAGGTACACTCGATAATTGTGATGTGTATCAGTGTACCCCAAAAATATTCCCCAGCTCGTTGGTTGAAGCTTTTTTCTGTAAATCGCGGAAACATGAAATTAAATATTATTCAACAAAGAAAAGCACGAGATGCGCCACAACTATTGCGGCTTCTTGGAAATTAATAATTCCTCTGATGTACTCATCCTGAGGATCCAATGAGGAATTTTACTCTGCACATACACAATTGTATTTCATGCTTTCGCCCACAAGTGTAATGATAAGCCCTAATCATGTAACATCACCTGTGTAGCTCCCAAAATTCCTCTATTCTTCCTTTTTGCAACCACATTATGTTATGGGTTATGGGATGCTATTAAATCTCATTGAATGCCTTCTGATGCACATAATTTCTTAAATTCATTCAACACATATTCTCCACCGTTATCGCTCCCGAGAGCCTTCACTTTCCTACCTGTTTCTTTTTCAACAAGTGCTTTCAACTCAAAAAAATTTGAGAACGTCTGGTCTTTCTTCTGCATGGAGAATATCTAACAATTGCATGAAAAATAATGTACAAAAATCACATAATACTTGTTCTTGGTCATGGAGGCTGTCGAGAACAGTTCGCACACATATGAGTGAACTCTTTTAAGGATCACTTGCACTCGACTATCCTTATCATGAAAGGTGGATTTGGTGTAGTTACCCAATATACACCATTTACATTTATCACGCTGTGCAAGTATACCCTTGGGAAGTCATGTATACATATTCTACCTGATATTTAAATCTCTGTGGTGTAGATGGCTCAATATTCTATGCCATAACTCACCGATATCTCGGCTCTACACCTTATGTTCTTTCATGCTCAAAGAAGCACAATCTTCTACATCTAATTAGTATAGGTTCTTTATCCAAACCCCGATCTTCTTCACTTGTCCCATGTCTACGTGAGTAAGGAAAGAATTTCCTTTTCTAAACACCACCTCATAGCCATGGTCTTCCAACATAGCAACCGAAGCTAAGTTCTTCTTCAAACCTTGCTATCTGTATATTACATTAGTCAGAAAATTTGAGAATATTACAATGCTTTTCTCCAACCTAAGAAACCTTTGCACTATATATGTTTGTATCACTTCTTCCTAGACAAGCCTAGGACAATAGTTAACCAATTTTCGTCCTTCCTGGATCCATATTTCCTTACGTTTTTTCCTTGGATAATTATCCCCTATTAATTAGGGAAATTCCCAATATGAATTATGCAATAAATCTAGGGCCTTCCTCTGATTTCGTGCACCACCTGTACAATTTCGATGATTATACAACTGATAGTACACTTCCCTTGAACTCCAATCTCAACTGGGTCTTTCTTTGATCTGACATGAATGAGTTATTTATGGTTTATTTATCATTTATATGATTGATCACTGGATGTGGTTTCCTCTCACTAGTTCCTTCATCAATTGGAACTAGTTAAGCTGACTTTAACTCTGATAAACTGAGTTAATTAATTACAACTAAAAAAAAACTCAACCAGGGCTCCTATTTTGTAGGAACTAGTCTCCATGACTCAATTTAGACCCTCAACTTGCATTAACTGAATCAACTAAGTCAAACTATCTTAGTTAACTCGTACAAGTTTTCATGTTATGTGGAATTACAATTTTATTCTAATTTAATTCAAGGGAAAATTAAATTAGAATCTTTCTTGGTGCCATTTTCAACAAAATTAACTTTAATATTAAAAGGTGCTTTAGTAATTTTCCTCAAAATGTTGCATTAAGAGATAAAGTGACATTAATATAAAGTACCAAGTACATGTACCACATAAAGTGACTTTTTCACCATGACTTTAATATAACCCATAAAGTCACATGTCAAAAAGGTAATTAAAGTTTCTTCCTAGGAAAAAAGGCTAATGCACTAAGAAAAACCTCCTTCGTACCCTTATTATTTTTAACACTCCCTCTCACCGAGGAAGGTGTTTCTCACCACTCCCATCCTATCTTTGGAATACACATTCTTTCCCCTTGATAATGACTTGGTGAGAATATCTGCAACCTATTCATCAATGGATATATATTTAAGCCTCACTGCTCCTCTATGAACATAATACCTGATGAAGTCGTACTTGAACTCTATGTGCTTTGATAGGTTATGAAATACTGGATTCTATATTATTTTAATGAAACTTTTAATATCACAGTATATTTTAGTTGGTCTCAACCTCTGACCAAATAAGCTACATATCATCTTACGAAGCCAAATAGGCTCGCAACTGGCTTGACTAGCTACAATATACTCAGGTTTTTCTTAGATTACTGTGACTGATCTCTATTTCCTATTGAACCACGACACAACTGTCGAACCCAACATCAAACAACATCTGGAAGTACTCTTCCAGGCAGTAGAAATGCTTTCCCAAACGGCATTTGTGAAACCTTTCAACCTGACTCCATCTCCTCAGATATAGTCCAAAACATAATCCACGGTGCCTGTAAGTAACTCAACGCATGTTTCGCATCCACCCAGTCTACTCTCTCGATCTCCATCATAAATTAAATCACAGCGTTGACTGTGAAACAAATATACGGTCTAGTGTTGACCAGATACATCAAAAAATTGATCAATTGATGATACAAAGTGGGATTCACCAACTTGAAACCAAAATCATGTAGCATCTTCCAGTTGGTGATCATCAAATTAGCCATAGGCTTGTAATCCTCCATAAGAAATCTCCTAGGAATGTCTTCTGCATATTTTACCTATCCCATGAAGATATGCCCATCCTCCTGCCAAATATCCGACTCCAAAAGGAAATGCATTAGTCCCATATATGTCATGTCAAAATCTAAAGCTAAGTCCCTCTTGCATTTCTATATGAGTTTGTCCTCTCTTGTAATAAATAAGACATCCACATATAGAACCAAAACGAGTGGATCTTCCCCAGCAATGATAAAGTATATGTTTGGATATGCATCACTCTTCTAGAAACCCATCTAATACAAGTAGCCATATATCCTCTTGTACCATGCTCTCTATGCCTGCTTAAGTCAATATAAGGCTTTCTTAAGCCTAAACACATGGGACTCTCTCCCATGCACCTCAAATCCATGTGGATGCTCAATGTACACCTCATCCTATATGACCCATTGAGAAAGGCAGACTCCACATATTCCATCTGGTGAATCCTCCAACCCATATCAGTTTCTATGGAGATCACTGCTCTAATAGAGGTATAACAAGCAACTAGTGTGAAGGTATCCTCATAATCAACTCTCTCTACTTGTGAGAACTCCTGTGCCACAACATGTGCTTTGAACTTCTCCGCGTTGTCATCTGCAACATGTTTGATCTCATAGAGACACCTATAAGTTACCATTGACTTCACTTTAGGTATTAGCACTATATCCCACACATCATTCTTCACGATGGATGCATACTCCTCAACCATGGAATCACTCTAGATCGATTTAATAGCAACCTCCTCGTAGCTAACTAGCTCAGTCTCCCAACATATACCACATATCCACCAAACCTCCTCGGTGTTCTTCTCTCCCTAACTTACCACTTGGGTTTCCCCACTACCTCTTGTGCTTCCTTCAAGGTATCATGAAGCTATTTTGGCTTCCTCTTCCCTATAGTATCCTCCTATGCTAGTATGGAAAAATCCTCCACTAGAGCCTCTTCTCCTGATGAGGAAGCCCTTCCTGTGGTCTGTGGTAAACCTATACTCGAAGACCTTGTGCCTCGTGATACTGAACTTTGTGAACCTATCACCCCAGAAGTTGGTGATCCTCCTAACGCTGGTGTACTACATGAATATACCGATACCTATGGTGTGGTTCCCTATTGAGGAGCTTGTTTCTCTACCTGATCAATCTCTCGAGACCTCCTCAAGGCCCCTTCCTCCTCATATCTCACATACTGACTCAGGACAACTTTCATCAATGCAAGAATGTATATATTGTAGGCCTTCTTGGTGTCATTATAACCCACATAGATACCCTTATATGCAGTGTGTTACAACTTTTTCCTCTTATCCTCAAGGACGTGAGAATATATAAGGCACCCAAAGATCCTGATGTGCCCAATATCCAACTTCTTCCCAAAAAATCCTCCTTGGGAGTCTTACTCCCCAAGAATCTATGTGGGCTCATGTTATGCATATACACTGTAGTGTTACACACCTCAACCCATATAAACAAAGGTAGCCTCTAATCATGCAACATATCTCTAGCCACACTCACTATTTTCACTCCTTTGGAAAGGTGTCTTGGTGTACTTTCCCAAAGCACACCCCTTATACACATCGTGATGCTAAATGTTGAACTCAAGTAAACCAATAACCATATCTCTTAGCATCCTGAATGTTCCATGGTGCAAGTGAGCCATCCTCTTGCGCCATATATCGCACAAATCACTGTTGTTGGTATGCACCACTAAGGCTCTATGAAGCTAAAACATAAACCTGTGTAGTCTCCCACTGTAGACTCCAATCACTATAGCAGTATTGATACTAGATACCTTGGCATATATAAGCACCTGTCATCCTTGGAACACCACTACATTTCCCTCTTCTCAACACTGGAGGCATTAATCAAGTTCTTCTTCATCCTTGGGACATAAAGAACATATGGCATTTTTAAGGGAGGTAATGAATCTCTATGAAAAGATATTATCCCCACTCCTTTTTCTACGACCTTGTAGTTTTCTTCGAGCACAATCTCCAAGTCAATATCATCCCCTAAAAGACTCATGAATTTCTCTCTCATTCCAGCCATATGGTAGGAAGCTCCACTATCTACTAACCATACAATGGAAGACGTGACACTAGTGCCAAGGCTCACCACTAAGACAAACACCTTGTCAAATCTTAAGGTGAACTCATGCACCTCTACTAAAGTTTCTACACACTTCTTCTCTTTCTTCTTGTTAGGACACTGAACAACATAGTGACCCAAATTCCCACAAGAAAATCATTTTTCTTTTCTCATGTCCTTCTCATTGGCCTTCTTCTTCCCCTTCTATTGCTTGGCTCCAATAGAAGACCCCTTATTGGCCTTCTTATTGCCTATAGTTGCAAGGGAAACACTCTCCTCCTCATATTTCCCACCACTCTGGCTGCTACTCTTGGAAATACTCCTAGTATCCTCCTTGATGAAATCATCCCACATCCTTCTCTGGTCTATAAAATTATCTTTGGCTACAATTCCATATATGAATCCATCCCACTACTTGGTGAACCATCTAGTGCCATCCTAACCAACTGGTCCTCTACAACACCCTCCTCCCATATCTACCCAAATAATCGGAAAACCGAGGTAAACATGGGACGCTAAGCTACTAATATGAGATTTAACCTCCCAAATTAAATTAAGGAAGTGAAACCATATAAAAAAGACAAATAAACCTTATACAACATTAATAACCTCCTCGGGAGGTAACCCAACCTTCCAGGCCCTTGACCCCCAAGGGAGACTGAATTTTTTACCCTTTTTTACTATAGCCGTAGGCATGCTAAGGCAAGGTAGTGGCTAGGAGCATATAGCCATAGGAACAACATAGAAAGCATGCGGCCAGGGCCCCAATTGGTCAATTATGTGCCTGCAACTCTGGGATTTGTGTCGCCTTTTGATACCTAGAGCCCAGGTCACTCCCCAGAACTTCATGAAACTTTAGGAGATGATAAATAACATTAAAAAAAAAGGTACGAAAGCAATCATAGAATTAGGAACTCATCTGGACCCCTCCTATCCATGTCAGAAATTTTGTCAAATATGTCACAAACATTGCATCTACAGGTGTAAACAACAGATTTAAACATAAGGGTCTCGTACTTAATGGGGAATCACTAACAAGTATTTCTCTCTTACATAATTAGCTACAATACAATCTATTTTACCATAGATACACTATTCATTCATTTACAAGTAAAAACATGGAGAGATCCATACATTATCATTGATAAATTACATGCTTATAACCATCATAATAACAACAGAAATAAAATAGATACAACACCAATATAATACACATAATAATTAGTAAAATTATACATCAATTACAAAAGGAATGAATTTCTCATTAATGAATGCAAAAACCAGACGGGGATGGGACTGCCACGTTCCCACTGACCATAGGTTGGATGAGACAAATATCTCTTCAACCAATCACCCACGTACCATATTCCAAGCATGAATGTGGGACTCATAACCAACCAAAAGAACTAAAAAAGAACGAATGATATCAGGGTTCTCCACCTACACCATGAGGAATTTGATTGCCTCCTAGTATCTTAAGCTTTACCATAATCTGCAGTTTGAATCAGGGATCACTAGGACCTAAATTGATGCATACTATCCAGGATTTACTGTACATCCCATCCTGGGACTACTAGCCCCAATGGAGAGAAATCCACCTCTTGGCTTTACCGTATATCTCACCATTCACCGAAAAGGATTCCTAGGCCCACTAAGGCACACAATCTGGCTTTACTAAATCAGGGGTTACTAGGCTAGTGGATTTACCATGATCCAAAGCCTAGTTTAGAGACCACTAGGCCATGTGTTTGTAATTTCGGAGATCCACCCCACTCAACTTTGAATCCAATCTGGTCATCCATCTCAATTAAAGTATGAGAAACCCATCTCATCAAATCTATATAGAAATAAAAAGGCTAGGATAAAAACACTGTCACACCTGGAAAAACCCATGCCAAGACATGAAGAAATCACATGCAATAACATGCATGCTAGATCTAGCAAGCAAATCATATGTGAAAATCAATACCTACAAAGAATCCTGTTGTAGCTACTTGATCCTGCTCTTCCTTACTTTCTTTTCCTTTCTTGCTCCAATTCCCAAGCACTCCAAGAAAAATCTAAGTGTCCAAGATAGAGAGAAAGAGAGAATAATGTGAGAGCTCCAAAAAAATGCACTGATAAAAGGTACCAATTGATCCTCATAAGCCTTTTTATAGAAGAGGCCTTTATTTTCTTCATTTTCCATTATTTTCCTTCAATTTCCTCCTCACATGAAACCTGTTACCTTTCATCTCCCTTTTCTCCTAATTTCCATTATTTTTCGTAAATAATTGTGACAAATATGACATTTTTCCTTTCCAAATCCTTTTCCTTTCCCTTTGCCAATTTCCTTAGCCATAATAAACCAAATTAACACCCCCTAGGATGTTTTTCCCAACATTCAACTTGGAATAATTGTCCCATCAATCGTAGTTATTATTTTTAACTTGTATTACATGGAATTTTCACCAGGGCTGTTACAAAACCCTCCCCCTTGGGGGGCACCATCCTCTATGTTCAATCATGCATATACCTCAGCAAAACTGCTAGAAGAAAGCATATTGCTCATGGAGCTTTATATCATCACTCAATGCAATATTTACAATGATCAACCTATTGAAAAGTAACTCATCATGAAAACACAACAACATGACATCATAGCAACAAGATAACTATAATAAGATGACACCCATATCTCTTATAGGAGATTTAGAACATAGCTCATGGTGGTATTTACATCCATATACTTATGTACACATACTTGAATACCACATTAAAAATGTATCAAATCATCATCAAAACATATGCTAAAAAAATACCAACATCACACTAAAATGAATCAACCGACAAACAAGGAAGGATACATGCATCTGATCCACCATCTCCCATGTAGCTTCATCGAGCTCAAGGTGCTTCCATGACACTTTAACTTGATCTATTGCTTGATTCCGGAGCATGAGCACCTTTTTCTGCAATATACACTGAGGCTCCAGCTGGAATTCTCCATCTAGTTCCACCTGCAATACACACTAGTCAATCACATGATAAACATATTTAACATACTTCCTAAGAAATGATATATGAAAAACATCATGTACTTTCATTGTGGAAGGTGGTGCAAGTTGATAGGCCACTATTCTGATCCTCTCAATGATCCTGAAGGGTCCACAAAACCATAGTGTCAGATTGGCACATGATCCAATCTGCAAGGAGCTCTTCTCGTGCTTAATATGCAAGTACACCTGATCCCCAACCTAAAACTCCTTGAACAACTTGTTCCTATATGCATAACTCTTCTTCATATCTTGCATTGCTTTTAAGTTCTTCTTAATCACCTACAATTCCTGTAACATTTCTGCCAACATCTCTGGTCCAATCAGTAACCTGTTAACCAGATCACTCCAACTAATAGGAGTGTTGCAACTGCACTCATACATAGCATCAAATGGACTCATCTTAAATGAATCCTAATACTCGTTGTTGTAGGCGAAATCTACCAGTGGCAGATATTTTTCCCACTTGCACTGTTAACGCACCACATACATCCTCAGCATAACCTATAGTATCCTATTGACCCTCTCAGTATTTCCATCTGTCTGTTGATGATAAGCTATGTTAAAGGCCAACTAAGTTCCCAAACCTACCAACAACTCCTTCCAAAACTTGGAAGTGAAATTTGCATCCCTTTCGGACATAATATTTTTTTAACACCATGCAATATGACAATGTCTGGGATAAACACCTGTGCTACCTCGCTAGCTGAGTATGTAGTCTTCACCGGTATGAAATGTGCAACCTTTTTTAATCTGTCCACAAAAACCATGATGGAATCATGTTGTCTAGCTGTCTTAGAAAACCCTGTATGAAGTCCATGGAAATGACCTCCCATTTCCACTCTAGAATTGCAATCAGTTGTAGCAATCCACCTAGATGTTTACACTCTACCTTAACCATCTGAAAATCCAAACATATAGCTACAAACTCTACCACATCCCTCTTTAGATTCGGCCAATAATAGAATCTCTTTATTGAAGTTAAAGTCTTCTGGTAGCCTTGGTGACTCGAATATGGATTTGCATGAAACTTCCTCAAGATCACCTTCTTGAGATCACTATTGTCCAATACATATATCATGTCTCTAAATATAACCAATCCATCTGATGTGAGATGGTAATCCAAGTCCTGTACATGTGTACCTGTACCTGTACCTGAACCACATGTACCTATACCTGTGCCAACACATGTACCTGTACCTATGCCAACACATGTACCAAAACCTGTACTTGTACCTGTACCAACACTTGTACTTTTACATGTACCAAAACATGTACATGTACCTGTACTTTGTTGCATTTTGTTGAAAATATCCATATACATGTGATCCTATTGACTTGCCTGCAAGATACTGTCATATAAGTTTGTTCCATGGGATCTAATTGCTGCTAAGTGATTTACTTGTACTCGCCTGCTAAGAGCATCTGTGATCCTGATCTCCTTTCTTTTGATGTCCATGATCTTGAAATCAAACTAACTGATCATGTCCAACCATATAGCTTACCTAATGTTCAAATTTGGCTATTAAACAAGTGCCTCAACCCAATGTCGTCACTCATCAATACAAACTACCTGCCAAGAAGATAGTGCCTCCACATCTTCAACATGCGTCGATTATTTCTACTGGTTCTCATTTAGATTTTGTGACTCATATCATACCACTTGTCCATACTTCATAAGTACCCCACCAATTCCTCTCTTGCAAGCATCTGTACACACTACAAACTCTTTGTTTGGATCTTCAATCTTTAACACTGGAGCATGTGTCAAGAACTGCTTAAGCTACACAAATCTAGCCTCACACTCCTCTATCCAATCAAGCTTCTTACCTTTCCTCTACAATGACGTAATAGGATAAGAAATCTATGAGAATTTTTTGATGAACCTCCTGCAGTAGCATGCCAATCCCATGAATGATCTCACCTCATCTACATTCTTAGGAGCTACCCACTCCCTGATGACCCTTATCTTCTCTAGATCTACAACAATGCCCTCCTTGGAGACAACATGTCCCAAGTAGTGTACCGCAGTCTGGAAGAAACTATATTTGTTGAGCTAAGCATAAAAGGGATTCTCTCTCAACAAACTCAACACGGTTGTCAAATGTTCAGCATTCTCTTCCTCATTTTTAGAATACACCAATATGTCATCAATAAACATAATCACAAACTTGTCCAAATAAGGATGCAACACATTGTTCATCAAAAACATAAATGTATTTGGGGAATTAGTCAAACTGAATGGAACTACAACAAAATAATAATTCTCATACCTCGTCCTAAATGCGGTCTTGTAGATGTCCTCTTATTTTATGTGTACTTTATGATATCACGATCTCAAGTTGATATTAAAGAACACTTCTTCTCTCCTCATCTGATAAAAAAAATCATCAATCCTCGGTGATGGGTACCTATTCTTGATGGCCACTTTGTTCAATTTATTGTAGTCAATGCACAATCTGAAAGTGCTATAATTCTTCTTCATGAACAACACCAATGCGCCCCATGGTGATACACTTGGCCTATTGTATCCCTTGTTAAGCATCTCTTTCAGTTGCAACTTAAATTCTACTAATTAATCAGGTGTGCCCATCCTGTAAGGTGATTTTTATGTTGGAGCTTCCCTTGGCACCAACTCAATAGAAAATTATACCTCCCTGCGAGGTGGAAACTCGGAAATCTTGGCTGGAAACACATACTGAAACTGCCGCAAAACTCGATATATTCTCAAGAATTTTTCATCCTCAACTTCCTTACCTTTGTCACTAGATATATGAAATGTGAATAGCACACACCCTTTCCTGCAACTTCTCTAGGCTTTCATGGCTATCACCATCCTAACTAATGTGGATTTATTCTTTCGTTGTAAGAATCTTGATTCCCCATTGTCATCTAAGCACTCAATAGCTTTGTCATAGCAATATACCTTGTTCCTGTGAAGGTATAGCCAATCCATACCTAATATAATATTGTAGGAACCTAATGGCAATATGTTCAAGTGCGTTGTTGTAGTCCTTCCATATAACTAAAATGCACATGCTCTTACCCAATGGTGAACTCTTTTCTTCATACATGTAGCTAACTGCACTAACTAATATTCTGCATGCATTTATTTACTCAAGCCACAATTATTCACCAAGTCGGGACTAACATAGCTATAATTAGATCTAGGGTCAATCAAAATATAAATAACTTGATCACAAAGCTTAACTTCCATCTCAACGATAGATTCCTAGTGCTTTGCCTACCTATTGTCCACATCTGCATAAATATGAGTAATTCTCTACCCAACATCCCCAACATTTTGCGCCTCTTGTGCACTATATATCTTATTCCTACCACCCTAGTGCTTCGGGCAATCTCTCCTAAGGTGCTCCTCACTGCATGCCCAACACTCCAACCATCCTGTGCCATTAACCCCATGTTGTTGCTGTGATCTATGTTGTTGTTGTGATTTGTGTCCCTGCCTAGATGCATTAGACTTCTTCTAAGGTTCCACATTCTCTTTCTCATTTTCATTATGAGATCTTTCTCTCTTAGTCTGTCATTTACCTTTACCTTGGTATTTTTCCTTGTTGAGACTCATTCTTGTTATTTTACTGTTTATATCAATGCTTCAGCTTCTTGGTGACTTCCTCTAGTGACCGAGGCTCGTCATACTCAATCTGGTCTCTAAATACTAATAGGAACCCACTGATAAATTGTTGAATTTTAGCCTTCTCATGCTTAAGATATGGCACATACCTCAGTATCTCCAGGAACCTAGTTGTGTACTCTTCATCTGTCATTGACCCCATCTTAAGGAGTATTTGAAACATTAACACAAAGATTTGGAGGTCTAGGTTAGAGACGTGTTCCGACGTCATTAAACATAGAAGCTATCATTTTTTCCAGTGTTGCATTCTGGGGGTGTTATCTTGTTCCACGTACGTAAGTGTATCATACCGTTCTCCACATACCTTCAGGTATATCGAATGGTGCTCCATGCATGAAAAGTATATGGGAACACTCTCAATATATGGTTACACATTAGACAACACTACTACAGACTACGCTTCCACATACCTTTGGGTATATTTTGGAAGTCCCCACTGGGTTGCTATCCCGCCATAGGTAACTGAGTCGGCTGCCTTATACACAGTGGTAAAACGAACATAACATTTAGGGAAATTTCTTACCCATACGTAAATCCTTGGTTCATCATGGTGGTATATTGCAGTTCACAGTTACTTGGTAAACCCTTTTGCCTAGTTACCCCTTTGTTTTATATTGTTTCTTTAATTTCTAAATCAATTAATTGACCATGGAATAAAATCCTCACCGTGGAACAACTCCTTAGTAGATCTTAGGCTGAGACTAGTGGCAACATTTCCCGAGTCTACTAGTAAAAAAAACCCATCTAATGGAAATCCTGGTCTTTTTCCTTCTTTTGGAAATATTGGCGCCCCTTATATGGAAACGTTGTCCCTTCCTGGATTTACCATTGGTTTTCTAGTTTGGTTGTTTCCAACCCCGGTGGTTACAAATGTCCAGGATATTTCTTAACCAAGTATTTCTCCACTTGAATAACCTGATCCTAATGTTGACCCTTTTCCTTCTTCTCTCGTTCAGTCTTCTTCCTCTTCTTCTGGTTAAATATTGAAAGTTAGTAACCGGGTGGATAAGAAGAAGAAAAATAATCAGGGGGAAACTAAGAAACGATTTCTACCAACACAAATAGTACGGAGAAACCTTCCAATCAACCACACAAAGTTAAATTCCCTTGCAAGTTATGTAAGGGTTCCCATCTTCATAGAGATTGTCCTGGTATTCCCAAGGTATTAGAAGTGTGGTCCGTAGGCTCACATCAGCCTCTGGAGATCATGTTGGTGATAAACCATCAACTAGAGAGAGTAAGGTCCATGGGAAAAAGGGTAAAGTCAAGTTTCCCTGTAGGTTATGTGAAGGGAAACATCCTATTCACCTTTTTCCTTAAGCCTCAAAAGTGTTGGAAAACCTTATATATTCTCAACCTCGTCTTCTGGCTGGTTATTAGAAGCTTTCTCCCAATCCTCCACTAATTGATGAATTGATTGATCAGAATGTGAATCCAATTAATCTCGCTCTCTATGAATTTCAATCCCATGATTTTGTTCCCAACCAACCATTGGTTGATAATATGGTTGACTCGATCCCACCTTCCCTTGATCGCAAATTTCCTGTAGAGAGATAGCCTCATTCTGCTTAGGTTTTTCTCTCTTCTTCAGGTTCCAATGAACTAGGGGGGAATCCTCCCATTCCAATGATATAGGGGGATAATCTTCCCATTGCCATGGAACTTGGTGAAAATCCTCTTGTTCCCACAGTATAAGGGAGAATTTATCCCAATCCCATAGAGCAAGGGGGTAGTTCTCTCGTTCCCGGGAAACCCCCTCCAAGTGGTATGATCACTTCCTTTGATTGGAATCGACTATCAGGTTATCGTCTTCCTCCTTACGTGCCCTTCCATATCATAGTAGAGGCATATAATATTCCCATACCTAGCACGGTCATAGACAAAGGTGCATTTTCTAGTATTATGTCCTTTACTACTTTGCAAGCTTTAGGTTCTCTGCATATTGTGCCCGTAACCCAAAATTTGTTAGCTTTTAACAAAGGAACTGGTTAACCATTAGGTATCCTTCCTCAGTTTCCTATTACTTTGGGAGGAAAGACTATCTATATTGATGTGATGGTAGTCCAAGGCCCTTTGGATTTTAATTTACTCCTTGGGCGTGACTATGTTTATGTCATGGGATCTCTTGTCTCTTCACTCTTTCATGTGATGTGTTTCCTGCATGAAGGAAGAATCATGACCATTGTCCAACTTTAATTTTTTGACCCTAATTTGACTCCCAATCAACCGTCTTCCCTAAATGGTCTTTATGTGCAAGTGGTATCCCCCCTGCCACAGATTAATTATGTGGCAAATTGTTCCGTTCCCGCATCTATTGATGATCTAGTAGGTTATGTAGTGCATCATATACTAGAATCACTGAAGGATGGTCTTTCTTTTGGATCCCTTGACATGTATCCCTTTTGGATCATTGTTCTTCCATCTGATGAGAACCTCTTGGAATCCATGGCCTCCTGTAGGTCATGATCAAGGAATGAGAAAACTTATTTTCCTTGTGTCAAGCTCGTTAAAAAAATGAAACAAGGTCCCTGGAGAAGAGTTCCTTCTCTTGTGTCAAGTTCATTAAAAAATGAAACAATGTCCCTGAGCAAAGTTCCTTTTATTGTGTGAATATTGTTAAAAAATGAAGCAAGGTTTTTGGAGAAAAGTTCCTTTTATTGTGTCAAGCTCGTTAAAAAATGAAACAAGGCGTCATGAGCATAGTTCTTTTACTATGTCAAGCTCATTAAAAAATGAAAAAAATCCCCTTCCAATTCGATTCTTTGATTAGATCTCGTAAATTCCCAGTTGAGTCTTCCACTTGATCTCACAAATGAACCTTCATTCCATCCACATGTTAGTAACCATTAGTTTACTTAGGTGGATGAAATAAATATTGGGGGCATGTGCCTAGAATCACATCATTATGTTGGGGGCATGCAAACTAATTTCATGCATACTTTGTCTTTATTTACTACTTGTGTAAAATGAAACCAATTTCAAGCATAGTTTCCCATGTTTCAAGCTTGTGTAAAAATGAAACCATTCTCATTTTATCCTATGTGATTTCCCTTTTTTTCTGTATGTTTCTTCTAGACGATCATTGGTTTTATCATTCCATCGTCACCATCTACTTGGACGATGTTGGAGATGGGATCCCCTTGAAAAAAATAGCAAGGAAAGACTTCGAAGATCAAGGAGTGGAGCGTGCAACACAGATTCTATTTTGAGTCATATGGGATTTGGGGTGGGTCAAAGCCCCTTATTATGTAATGGGAAGGGATAGTTTTTGAAAGTTGGACTCCACCCATGGTTTTGGACCATGGTATTGTAAATGAAAAACCTATATAAGAAGTCTAGATAGAAGTCATAGGGAAATAAGATGTAATATGTGAAAAGAAGGCTAGTAAGCTTAATGATAGATATTATGAGATGCATTTGGATGTAAGATTATTTTGAGTCTATGTTTTTGGTTAGAGGAAAGGCTCCTACAACTTTGTGCATGGAGACCTTACTCTTAGGAAGTCTACAGCTGTGTGCACAAACCCCTGCAGCTTTGTGCACAGGGTGGAACTGAATGTATGAGAAAGATCTAGCTATTAACGAAAGAACTGTTGGATAGATATGAGTTACATTGATGTGTTTTTATTTTAATTACTAATTATAAACTTCTATGTTGAATAAGGGTTTTGATCTGTAATTGAATAACGTAGTATTGATTACGGTCATTTACTTTGTTTAATGCATGAATAAGTAAGATCGTGCAGTCTGTTAGTGATTTCGAAAAATGTGTTGAAAAATGCTTGTATTATTGATAGATCTAACCTGCGAAGAGCTGATAATAAGGAAAATCCATAAATCCACAATCCTATATCCCTATGTATGCAGAAACCTAGTTCTAACATCCCCCTATATTTCCTCGGGTGAGACTTCGGTCTGCACAAGTAGATAATTACCAAAAGGGCAGGTAATAGTTGGTTTTATTGGACTGTTAAGTTGCTTTGAACCTGTTTCTCCCATCAAGCCAACAAATGGTTTTGTTGTTGGGATTGGGATCTGAATGGGGATAGCTAGATGTGGAATTCGTCTAAGAAAGAGATCGGAGATTTGGTTAGTCTGAAAGAACGCGAGTTTGATGTGCAAGAAAACATAAACTCATGCATCTCTACTGAACATTGTTTACATAAGTATATCTATACAGATCAGTAAGAGATATTTTTCGTGTCGTTTTCTAGTGATTGGTACGAGTGGATATCAATACTAGTTGCACAAACATGTTGGTTCAATAATAAGCTAACTACATGGACCCCATATCTGATTGAGAAGCAAAAAAAGACTGAAAATGAGATTGTGAGAGCTATTGATTATTGGATAGACAGTATAATTGGTTGAGACTTTTGTGTCTTATAGTGAAGCAGAGTGCAAGTTCTTCAAAGGCCTTAGAGGTAAGTACTTGAATTCACTAAAGTTCTGGATTAAAATGTTATTGTGTGAAAATTTTATACTACGAATGCACTCATATTGATGTGTGAAGAAAGAGAACCTGGAGCTACGCAAAGAAGAAAAAGGTTTAGGACCAGTTGGGGAAAATATGTTTAAAAGGAATATAGTCTGTTGTTTGGGTCTAGAGAAAGACAAAGAAACCCCACTACCTCAAGAAGTATGAGATCTGAGAGTCAAAAGAGAACTATGGATATCCCCCAGCCTTCCACCCCCATCATCACTCCATCCCATTTTTTTCCTCCACCTCCACCTCCCTCATTCACCATGGCCCAACCCCCGAAGATGCATGTGTTCAATGGAGCAAATGATCCTGAATAGTTTTGGTTTTTGGTAGAAGCGATATGGATTTTGCAGAATGTTACAGATGAAAACATGAAGAAAGCAAAGTTAGTTACCGCGCTGCAATATAGAATGATGTCTTGGTACATGAAATATGTTACGACGAATGCAAATGCTTCTTTGGTTGAGACAAAGAACACGTTGAATGCTGAATTCAAGAAACGAAAGTTGCAGTCCCAGTGTATCGTAGAATTTAAGGAGATTAAGCATATGGCTACTGAGACCATAGGGGACGTAGATCAACAATTTAATACATTGTTGATGCAAATTAGTTTTAAGATCCCGGATGAACATCATAGAGAATGGTTCATTGCTACGTTGTTGCCTCATCTTAGATTTCCATTTTCACAATAGAAGATTTATACTCAGGCTAAAGCATTGGAGATAGCGATGAAGTTGGAGGCTTCACCAATAGTTGATACAAGCATAGGAGTGCAACAAATTCAAAATCAGTTGGCGAGCTTGCATATGGAGCTCCAGGATTTGAAAAAGGGAAAGGAGGTTCGATCTAATATAAGGTTGGAAGTATGGTATATCAAGTGAAAAGCAGAGGGTCACTATAAAAAGTAGTGCCTTGTTTATAGATAGTATTTGAATGTTGGGATGTCGATTCCATTAAAAATTCGGTCGAGAGTTGGGCCAAGTGTAGGGCCCCAGGTATGGTGTATCTTATGCGAAGTTACAGACCAACATTCCATGGACTATCGTCACCTATTGCAAAATTTTATCAGATCGCCAAAGAACTTGTTCTGTAATTTCTGCAGTTCGATGGGACATGATGAGAAAATTTGTAAGAGCTACGATCTGATGATGCAGAACAATCCTGGTGCATATCGAATGCAGGTAGAAGGGTGCGAAGGTTCAAGTTTGCCGACTACGCGAGGACGTTTCATAGGAAAAGGGTGTGGACGAGGAGGTTCAGGTCATGGAAGAGGTCAAATGATACATTACAACTGCGTACAGGCTCGACATTTTGCCATGGATTGTCAGAATCCTACTTCAGCTTCCTGTAAGTATTGTCAAGAATTTGGTCATGAAATCGAATATTGTCCCATTTTGTTAACTAAAATGAAGGATAAGTGCAACCAATATCTCGCTTAGAATATACAAATGATGAGGGTTGAATAGCGCTAGGCAGATCCAAGTGTTAACGTAGAAACACGCAATAGTGTGAATACCGGAGGAGACCACGCAAAAGGAAAAAATACTATGACAGAGACATCGTAAGGAAAGTTGAAGATAAGAATGATGGATTTAATGTACAATGCGAGAAAGATACATTCATGGAAGCAAGGAAGACATTTATGACTCCTAAAGCTTCTACACCTACCACGCAGAGACAATTTTTTCCATTAGGGAACAAGCCAGAGTAGGATGCCAAAGTAAACAAATATGATTAGTCTATCTTGGAGTCCTTCTTGGAGAGATGTATGAAATTTATGAGGGACAAGAGGGTTGTAGAAGGGTTGCAGGAGTTGATGGATAACTGCGCTGGCAAGGAAAGGTTGCAACTAGAACAAGCGTAGTAAAAAAAGTATACAAGAACAAGAAAAGAACCAGCCGGGATATGTGGTTGACTATGTAGATCGAAGATTATGAGATGGATCAATTCATTCTGGATCTAAGATCAGATGCCAACGTTTTGCCAAAGCATACATGGTAGTGGATGGGAAGGCCTAAGATGAAGTGGTCACCAATTCACATGAGGATGGAAAATCAACAGAAGATTATTCCTATGGGGAAATTGTAGGGGATTGGCATAGATATTGATGGAGCTGGTGTTTTGGTTGACTTCGAAGTGATTGATATCATTGATGATAGTAATCCATATCCCGCGCTATTTGGATTTGACTGGGCTTATGACATGGATGTTATAATCAACCTGAAGAAGAGGCATATGATCTTTGGAAAGAATGGTACCCAAGTTGTTGTGCCATTAGATCCTTCCGAAGGTGTGTGCTATAAAGATCCTATCCAACATGAGCATGGGGATGCTAAGATTGATCAAATATATAAGATTACTGCGTAGGATGAAGACTATATTAATCCGATCACGGATGGTAGAATATGTTGGGAGCGTGATAGTTCATGCCTTTCAGATTCCAATGAAGAGATGGAGCATTGGAAGAATCAGTTGCATGAAGTAACCAGTAAGCGATTTAACATGGTTACCAAATCTATGTGTCGTGTCAGATCAAAAGCACACGACTTACCTTTTTATGATGGGACAGGGAACGTTGTCTTGATTTTGGAGGAATTTGAGCAAAATATGCCTAAGGACCGTAGATATGAAGCTTTGGACTTTGCATTGAGGTCTATTCTAGCATGATGGTGGGGCACGCACAGGGAAAGTCTAGGGGGATGAAAGGAGTTTTGCAAGTTGATAAGGCTGATATTTGGTCAAGTTGACATGAGGATCGCAGAGAAGTATCATGGTAAGAAGGATCCTCATGAGAACTTGGCCCATTGGACTGAAGCTTGGGGTGTCGAACCTCAGCCAGAATCGGTGCACATGTTCTTTCATTCCTTGGATATGATACCTCAGCAATGCTACCTTGAAACAGAGTTGGGCCATGGAAACGTTGATTGGGATGAGATGATAGATAGGTTCTTGTTAACTTATAACTTTGCTGATGGCTAGGAGTGTATTAATGAGGCCCTTCAAGATGTTAAGGTGTGAGTATTTATCATTACTAAGGAGCCGGGGAATTTGGTACAACCTGACTGGGCTGCGTAGTTAGCACAAGCTCGTGAATGTTACAATTTGGCCATAGAGGAAGGCGATGAGGATCTACGCGACGTTCATATCACTGAGTCTGAAGGAAAGTGCTAGGTTGCAGGGCCCGAGATAGCAATGACAGATGTAGCACAACCTGTCAAGACTCAAAATTCAACATAGGCTCAGAAGCAGAGCCCAAATTTTCCAAGGTAGAGGATTATTGGGATGATGGCACCATCAGCAAGGTCACTTAAATGTTGCATGAATACCAGGACCTGTTCCCTACAAAATTCTCAGAATTAAAAGGCATTGTGGGTGATCTAGTAGTGATGCACATCACTTTGAAGCCTGATACAAATCCAGTCAAGAAGCACCCATATCAGTTGAAACCAAAGTACAAGGAGAAATTTAGAGAACAACTTGACAAAATGTTTGACGTTGGCATCATTGAACCAGTCGAGGAGTCTAAGTGGGTTAGCCCCATGGTGGTCTAGGAAAAAAAAGACTAAGGGAGAGATAAGGATTTGTGTTGATCTTTGCAAGTTGAATGATGCATGTGTCCATGATCTGTTTCCCACACCATTCATAGATGAAGTATTGGAGAATTTTGGTGGGCAGGAAGCTTACCCATTTATGGATGGATTCCTAGGGTATCATCAGATCAGGATTGCACTGGAAGACATGAGCAAGACCACCTTTGCTACTGAGTGGGGGTCCTTTCAGTACACTGTCATTCCATTTGGTTTGAATAATGCTTCAACTATATTTTCCAGGGTTGTTGTTGCAACTTTCAAGTAATATAGGGCCACAAGTTCCTGGAAGTATATTTCGATGATTGGACAATATTTGGCATGTTAAAGAAGCATGTCTCTAGTCTGTGCTTGATGTTGGATACCTGTAGGAAGTATCAGATCTCCTTAAACCTAAAGAAGTGAATATTCTATGTACCATATGGTATTTTTTTGGGACACATTGTGTGCAAATAGGGATTGATGGTAGACCCTGCAAATATTGTCGTGATTATCAATTTGGAACCCCCAACAAGTGTAAAACAACTACATACAACGCTCAGTCATACAGGCTATTATAGGAAGCTCATTAAGGCATACACGCAGATTACTTCGCCCATGGAGAAGTTACTAAAGAAGGATGTCAAATTATGATGGGATGACGATTGTCAAAAAATTATTGATATACTGAAAGAAAAACTATGACTGTGCCTATTCTTGTCTTCCCAGATTGGAAGAAGTTATTCCATGTACATGTTGATGTGTCCTACATAGCCTTTGGAGTTGTGTTAGCATAGCTCGGAGAAGGATATATTGATTACCCTGTAGCCTTTGCAACAAGGAAGATGTCTAAAGCAGGGAGGAACTACTCCACTACAGAGCGTGAAGGGTTGGAAATGGTATGTGCGCTATAAAAATTCAAGCACTAACTCTTGGGTTCGCACTTCAAAATGTTCATGGATCATTCTGCTTTGAAGTACCTAGTCAACAAGCCTATGTTGGGAGGGAAGATTTGCTGGTGGTTACTGTTGTTCCAAGAATATGATTTCTAGGTAATTTTAAAGCCAGGTTGTTTGAATGTTGGGCTAGACCATCTGCCCTGAATCAAGACTAGGGAGGAACCGATAAATCTTGAGGAAGGATTACCTGATGCACAATTGTTCACTATCAAGGTTGTAGATGAGAATTTCCTGCATACCATTTAGTTTCCCTCAACAGGAATCGCTAATCTAGGTGGATATTGGTGGCCACCCTCCTATTCCACATGGGGCCCTGCCATTGTTTCTTTCATTTTTTCAGTTTCCTTAATTGTAGCACAATTTACTATTTTTAGCAATTTTTCGAGTCCTAAACTTCGGGAGCCATTTTGAGGCCCTAACCGACATTTCTCACATCGAAAGTTGTATTACTCAGATAGATATTTCTAACAACGTATTATGCGCGTCAAACGTAGATCGTATGCCAAAGTTACGTCCCCAGGAAGATTGATGTACCAATTTACCCAAACTGGGCCCATATTTTTGGTGCTTCATCTCCCAGGGTTAGGTTTTTGGATGTTTAGGGTTATCTGTTGTTTCTCAATAATAAATAGGTCGTCGAGCCTCATAGTAACACAGTTTAGAGGCATGTAGCCGCCACATCTCTTCTCAGAGATAAACTACCAACGCCCTAGCTAGATTATTTCCATTCTATCTGTAAGCATATTTCAGTTGTTTTTTATTAATGAAATGAAGTTTTATTTATGTTGCATCTCTTATTTTATGTGTATTTTTGTATTTCATTGTGTTCCTGCATAAATTTGGATCAATCGCACCTACAAAATACACTACGCAAAAGAGGAAAGAGTTGGTCGTAAGGGCGAAAGATTTTATTCTAATTGAAGGACACTTGTATAAAATGGGATATGATGAGATCCTGCAAAGATATGTTCCTAAACATGAATGACACATTATACTAGTTGAAGCACAAATTAGAGTAGCTAGAGGTCACTACGCAGGAAAAGCTATTACGCAGAAGATTCTGTGTGTTGGATTATGGTGGCCTACGGTCCATAAATATCCAAAGGAATATTGTAGCACATGCAATGTGTGTCAAAGGACTGGCAGACTATCACGAAGAGATGAAATGGCTTTGCACCCCCAAGTTGAGTTGCATGCTTTCAATAAATGGGCGATTGACTTTGTTGGACCAATCGATCCGTTGGGAAAGAAAACGAGTGTGCGGTACATTCTTACTGCGACTTATTACCTCACTTGGTGGGTTGAGGTGCAACCAGTGAAGGATTGTACTACAGAAACGACAGAAAATTCGTTTTTGAGAATATTGTGTCACGGTTTGGTTGTCCGAAAATTCTGATGAGCGACCGGGGTATTCATTTCCTGAATAGCACTATCGAAGCCTTAACTGAAGAATTCCAAGTAGGTCACCATAAGAGTACACCATACCACCCCAAGGGGAATGGCACAATAGAAGCTTTCAACAAGATATTGGAGAATGTGCTAACAAAAGTATGCAACGTTAACAGAAATGACTCGAATCTGCACATTCTTGTTGTTTTGTGGGTCTACAAAACTACCTATAGTAAGTTGACAGGACAGACCCCCTTTCAACTAGTGTATGGCTAGGAAGCAGTGATGTCGATGGAGTATATCGTACCTAGTCTTCGCATCACAGCAGTTACGAATATAACGGAAAGTGACATTATGGAGCATAGATTGGCACACTTCTTGAGTTGGAAGAAGATCTATTCATCATTGGATTTTATTAGCAGGTACAAAAGGAAATATAAAATGCATGGCATGATCAACATATTAAGAAAAAGACATTCAAAGATGGGGACCTAGTTTTGTTGTATGACAAAAAGTATGAAAAGGTCTCGGGGAAGCTGCAAATGAACTGGCTAGGCTCGTATATTTTCTGAGAGGTGACGGAAGGAGGCACAACCCATCTTGCCAAGCTGAATGGGGAATTGTTCCCTAGTTATATTAATGGTAGCAGATAAAATTTATACAAAGACGACTCTGTCCCTGAAATTTCGCAATGACTATATGGACGACGTAGAACCTTGATGCTTCACGCAGCTAGTCAGGGGCATGAGACTATAATTGGGTTTCAAATACAAGCGAGTGTGAATCATGTGAGTGGGCTTCAGGAGAGCGTGGCTAAAGTGAGTAAAGTTCTAGAATGTAAAAGGTAAGTAATGCGTCAAAGTAGTTCCACCATTCAAGGATGTCTTGAGAAGCATCCAAGTGAAGATCGATGGCGCACCAGCTTTGTGACTAAGGATGAGTCACCGTATTTTGTTGGGGGCATGTTGGAGATAGGATCCCCTCGAAGAAAGCAACTTGGAAAGACTCCGCAGATCAAGGAATGGAGCGCGCAACGCAGAGTCTATTTTGAGTCATAGAGGCTTTGGGGTGGGTCAGAGCCCATTATTATGTAATGGGAAGGGATATTTTGTGAACGTTGGACTCTGCCCATGGTTTTGGACCATGGTAGTGTAAATGAAAAACCTATATAAGGAGTCTAGATAGAAGTCATAGGGAGATAAGATGTAATATGTGAAAAGAAGGCAAGTAAGCTTAACGATAAATCTTATAAGATGCATTTGGATGTAAGATTGTTTTGAGTCTATGTTTTGGGTTAGAGGAAAGGCTCCTGTAGCTGTGTGCACAAAGACCTTAGGAATTTTGTAGCTGTGTGCGCAAAGACCTTAGGAATTCTGTAGTTGTGTGCGCAGACCCCTACATCTATGTGTGTTGGGTGGAACTGAATGTATGAGAAAGATCTGGATATTTACAAAAGAACTATTGCATAGATCTAAGTTACATTGATGTTTTTTTTCTTTTACTTACTGCTTATAAATGTCTATGTTGAATAAGGGTTTTGATATGTAATTTAATATCACATTCTTGTTTATGGTCATTTACTTTATTTAATGCATGACTAAGTAAGATCGTGCAGTCTGTTAGTCAGTTCAACAGACGTGTTAAACAACTCTTGTGTTATTGATAGATCTGACCTGCGAAGAGATGATAAGAAGGAAAATCCCTAAAGCCACAATCCTCCATCCCTCTAGATGTAGAAAATTGGTTCTAGCATCCCCCTATATTGCTTCTGGTGAGACTTTGCTCTACACAAGCATATCGTTGCTGAAAGGGCCAGTAATAGTGGGTTTTGTTGGACTGCGTGATCACTTTGAACCTAGGTCTAGGCCCCATCAAGCCAACATACAATCATACTATTGTGAAACCAACTCCAAAAATAGAAGAAAAGAGAGATCAACGCCTTAGAAATCATCCACTTCGAGGGGGAAACCTCCATTAATACATTACATAAATTAACAATTCTTGGATGATACAAATTACAAAACCTCCTTTCTATATATAGGAGTCCATGGGGCCATAATGTAATCCTAGCCGACCTAACAATAATAATTTAAGGGCACAATAATAAAAATATGAGGGTTACAGGGGTACAATAATAACAATAAGGGGGTTACACTAACAACAATAAGGGACTATACTAGTAATATAGGGACCTAAAATGCCCCTCTCCTTAAAAAAAGTGTTGTCCTCAATGCTTGAGTAGCTCTGGGTGCTTCTATATAAAATTCTCATCCTCCCATGTATAATCTTTAGTGGGTAAGTTCTTCCACTTGATGAGATACTCTGAAATTGATTGATTTCGTAGCTTTCGAGTTCTTTTTCTGTGACTGCTTCAGGTTCCAATATGATTTTTCCTTCCTCATCAAGTTCTGGAAATATTGTTTGAACTGGAAGATTTTCACCTATAACCTTCTTTAAGCATGAAACATGGAAAACTAGATGCACTCGTGAAGAAGAAGGAAGCTCCAATTTGTATGCCATAGTACCAATATTTTGCAACACCTTGTAAGGACCATAGTAATTTGACGATAATTTATTATCCTTCTTAGCTTGCTTGAGGGACATTTGTTTGTATAGTTGTAGCCGTAAAAATACCCAGTCTCCTACATCAAAACTTCTCTTGCTGCGATGTTAATCTGCATGTTGTTTCATTCGATTTTGTGCCAAATTCAGGTTATCCTTTAAGATTTGGAGAAATTCTTGTTGATGCTCGATGTGATCTTCCATTGCTTGAACCTTTGAATTTTCTCTTAAAGATGATGTGATGGACGGTGGATGATATCCATAAAGTGCCATAAATGGGGTCATTTTTGCTACAGTATGGAAGGAAGTGTTATACCACCATTCAGTGAGAGGTAAACACTTGACCCATTGTGTTTGTTTATCAAATACAAAAAAACGAAGATATCCTTCCAAACATATATTTACTATCTCAGTTTGACCATCGGATTGAGGATGATAAGATGAGTTATGAGCTAATTGAGTACCCAAACAAGAAAATAACTCCATCCAAAAATTTCCAGTAAAAATAGGAACTTTGTCGCTCACAATAACCCTTGGGTTTCCATGTAGCTTTTGAATTGTGTCCATAAATGTAGTAGCAACTGTACTCGCTTTAAATGAATGAGATAATGCACAAAAGTGTGCATACTTGGTAAGTCTATCAACTACCACCATGATGACACTCTTTCCTTCGGACTTAGGTAAACCTGTGATAAAATCCATTGAAATAACATCCCAATGTTGAATTGGAATGGATAAAGGTTGTAGAAGACCTGGGGTCTTAATTGTCTCAACTTTATTTTGCTGGAAAACATTCCGCAATAAGTAGGACTTTGGTAAAAACTTCCTATAGGCGGAGGAGTAGGGACATACGGTTTCTGTCCATAGGGCATGTTTTATTGCGGGGCGAACTGTTGGTTGCCCCCAGTATAAAAGTGCCCTCCCATTCCATATGGAGGTTGGGGTTGGTTAGTCCAAATGGATGCAATAGAGTTTCCCGGAGGCATGCTACTACTTGCATAGTTTGGTAATGGCATAGACCCTACACCTATATTTGAACCACTTAAGGGAAGAGTATTAACAATAGGTTGTCCTATTTGTCCTAAGTATTGCAGAGGAAGTGAAATGTTCCCTGCTACCTGCATGCTGGTGACACTGCCCCCTGGCATAGAGGCCAAGGGGTTTGAACTCAGCAGAGGGTTCCAACCAAAAGGGTTGCTAAAAGGTACCGAAGTAGTCATACTCGTGGGAGGAGCTACCGTGGGTCCCAACGTGGTCACGGTAGGAGTAGATGCCGAAGGATTCGGCAAGCTACTGACAGTTGTGATGACCGTAGGGTTGGGAGTAGGTATATGTTGACTACTGGGGTTACCCAGTGATGGCATAGAACTGACCACCGGCGGGGAGGATGGTGGCAAACCTGGGATGGTTGCCATTGGCATCGACCCTGTGGATGCCGGTGGTGAAATGGATGTTGGTGCGGCCGAAGACATATCTTGGCGTGCTGGAATTTGAATTATCATAGGCCCCAATGGATCAGTGAGCGGAGGATTGTAATGAGGTACAACCCCTTCAGTGAAAGGGTCCTCCGAAAATTCCAGATGATATGAGGCTATGTGATAATCAAGATTAGTCAGTGGATACTGCTCTTCCGTAGAAGGCACGGGTTCATCAAGGTTCAGTTCTTCCTCAATAGTTAGAGGAGGTAGACCTTGCTGTTGTCTAGACAGACGGCGTGGATCGGGGGATGCCACGGTGACCTGCTTAATTTTAACAAATTTTAAGAAATTGTGATGTATTATAAAGTCTCAGTGACAGTAACCACACACCTAAAAAAAGAAAAGAAAAAATGACTCTCTAAAATCAATCAGCAAGCAGCCAGAATAGGGTGCCTTGTCTGAGTACTACCGTTTGCTGGTGATGAAATCCAGTATCACAATAGTATACAGAGAGGGTTGGTCGAAAGTACAGTTACGGTCACTCTAGAGCTTTGCCCGAACCTCAGACAATAGGTGTAAGCACTCTCGTGAAGATGAGTACCCTCTTAAAGACCAAAGATAGAGTGGGTCCGTCTGTTTCAGGTACCAGGATAGCCCGTCCCAGTCACCTTGTGTAATTCCCTAAAAATTATGGCCACTAAAGATACCTCAAATCACATACATCATCAGGGGGGTCCACGGTCAAGGAAAGTGTGCTATATGGGCAGAATACCTAGATCCCCGATCTAGTTTCGACATCCTCGAAGGGAACCCCAATATATAACACACCCACCGGATGCAGTCGAAGGCGGGCTACCTTCTTGTGCACCCAAGTGTTGTCTTGCGCTGAGCTCTGGTAAAGGAACGGTCCCAATAATATGAGTGCAGTAGGATTTCGCTCATTAATGACTCTAGTTTCAAGTTTTGAGATCTTGGGTAGTTTTCTCATTGTTCCTAACCCAAGATCCTAGCCTGAACTACTGTTTGTGTGAGCTCAAAAAAAGAGTAATGTGATTGATTTTATTATCGCTTTATTCCTAGTGTACTTGATTATTAGTCTTGCGGAGGGGGAGTGGACGTATGAAATGTGATGAGACTCTGACTCAATAAACCATGCAAAACATGCTCTAGATATTAAATTCGATGAAGAGTGTTTCTACAGGGAGAGGTTTCTTTTCAACATCCATGCACTAACATTAAAATAGCACAGTTCAACTTTTAAAGATTCAGACTTCTATCTACCTCTTTTAAACATTCTATGAACTGAAAATTTCAGAATAAAATCAGCTAGATGCAGAAAAATAATAATAATAAAAAAATTATCTTAAAAATTAAATGCTTTGGACACTGACTTTTCAAACAAGAGAAACAAATAGAAATGCCAGCTTAGCAGACAAGCACAGGGATTCAGTCAGCGAAAGGTACTGATGGCCAAAAAACTCTGCAACTAAAACACCATCACAGCAGTGAATAACAAGGTTTTGGTTGAGTAACGCTCTGTCTGTGAGTAAAGACAGCGACTAACGCACTGTATTTAATCAGAGACAGCGTTATAACGCACTGGACAACCTACAGAGGTAGCGTTAGCCAGGGAAAAGTTCTTCAGTTGGTCAAACAGAAACATGATTGAACTCTGCGAGCGTTTGATATGTCTACTGGGCATCAAAAATGGTCGGAAGGGTCTGTGAACAGAGGAAAGAAGAGAGGAGGGAAGAAATAGTCTGGAAACTATGGGTAAAATCCCCATTGGAGTCGCCAATTCTGCTATAGGGTAAACTGCTTGGGTTGTTGGTTTTCGAATATCCCTCTCAGGGCTTTCCGGTGCCCGAGGCAGACAGTAAGATTAGTTGTGTTGTTCACAAAGATGGTATGAGCATGTTCATATTAACTTAAAATAACTTGATGGAATGCGATAGAGAATTACCTCTTTGACGATCTTGGAGTCCCTTGGAGAGCACTAGGCAGCGAAACAAGAGTCCTTCTTCACCGGCTCCAAATCTTAGTCCTGCAATCAGTCAAAGCACTCATGTAATTTCTAACATAACATATATCCTATCAATCAAGTCAATATATAATGAACTTCTAAATTATACACATCTGAGCCATTCATATCATACTATGTAAATTTTCAAACAATAATGACAATATTAAGCATTGAATGGACAAAATGAACACAGTTCTATTGATTTTGAAAGAAGGAGGATTACAACTATCGGTTGTACCAAGCCCTCAGTCTCCCAATCTCTTTTATCTCTCAAGTGAAGAAGTCCAAGTCAACAAGCTCTCTAGGAACCTCTTTGACTCTTGGCCTTCACAATATAACACTATTCTCTATTCCACAAGTATGCAAAAACCTTTAGCAATCCTTCGACCTTCAATTAAGAGCCTTCAGCTCCTTCTTATAGGAGAGGGAGAAAGCCATTTTTGCCTTTCTCTTTCCACTAGTTTGGAATGGAAAAAAATTAGATGTTTCTTTAATCTCTATGATTTTTCCTCCTTTGGAGTTCAGTCTTGTTATAGCAATGACCAATAATGAACTGGTGCTCTGTAGTTTCCTTTGTGAATTGACTCTCTTGTGAGGGAAAGTCGGAGATTCAAATCATTTTCCACGTGTTTTTCCCATTTCAAACTTAAAACACAGGTAATGCTACCCTCTAGTGTAAAAAGAGTGTTGCCATAGCTACTAACGCGGCACATTCACTGATCTTATGCGTTATAATGCTCCTGCTTTGTTATAGAAAGGCGTTACCTTGGCAGAAATAGGTTTAATTTAGGTCTTTGTATTCCTTCCATATTTGTCTTCTCCTCTGAGCTGATGAGGAGGTATTTTGACCTGTAACAGATGCCCCCTAAAGTGTGAGGTCAGAGATGAAGACGATGGCCGAAATACTTTATAATTTGTGTAGAGATAAAGAGATTGAAAGACTGAGGAAAACTTGAAACAACAACATATGTCAGAAAATATAGTATCTGCCTTGAGTCGGGCATTCCCATGCTCAGTAGCTTAAACAACATGATTTCTCTAGAATAGAGATATGAAGAATCTGTCCACCGATAAGCACAATGTGGAAGTGTTTGTCATAACAGGATCAGGCTGAAGAAGCTGTCTCCATAAACAATATCGCAACTTGGGGAAGGAAACACAACTTTAATGATGTAGCCTTTGCCCCAAGGTCTTGACCGCTGATTCACTTAAACTGCATATTTCTCAACATGTGAATGAAGGAGTTGTCGTCGAACATGTGAGAAATCATCTGATTACCAGTCGATAATGAAAACTGTTAACAGACGCGAAGGTGGCCACTGATAATGATGATGGTCCCTAATATGCACAGTACAATCTAACGAGTGTGAATAAAATGAGTTGAAGTCGAACACTCGTAGAATCATTTGATCAGGAGCCAATGATGAAGACCCCTGATCAAACACAAGACTACCTGCCACTGATGTCTGCAAGTATCCGGGTACTGATGGGTTTCTGGATCAACTTCCTAGATAAGATGTTGAAGTTGATAGGAAGAGATCTGTTGAAAGGTAGGCACTGAGGCGTCCTACATCAGTCAACATGAAACGGAAACCAACTGATTTTGTTTATGATTGAGATAATGAAGAGTAAATGGGAACGTCGGATGACAAATAATTTCTGTCATAATGAGCTGTTTGGTTGATAACAGGAGCAGTAGATAGTGAGATCTGCTTGAACAATAGAAGGCACTCTAGCAGGGTACTAGGCAGCTGAAGCTTGATGAACACCAAAGAGTGTGTTAGGATTTTACCGGTGCAGGGACACTGGGAAATGAAGGCTAATACTCATAGATGGTAGGGTTCGGCTAACTGCGAAGGAGTTTTCTAGGAAGTTCCATGTTCAAGAATTTTTCTGCCAAATCGACCTTTTCTGAAATGTAACAGAGGTAGTATCCATTTTGACCAATTTTTTCCCCGTCTGATTAAGTTTAACGAGTCCAGACAAGTAAACTCGGTGAATTTTTCATATTTAGAGAGTCTGAAAAATGTTAGAAAAGACAACTTTGTGCCCCGTCTGATTAGGTTTAACAAGTCCAGATAAGTAAAATCAGTGAATTTTTCATGTTTAGAGAGTCTAAAAAATATCAGAAAAGACAACTCCATTGGGGTACCTTTGTCATGTATTGATAACCGGGCACGGAAAAGGGATAATAGTAAGCCCGAAACAGTTCATTTTCAGTGAGTTAGTCCATTGAAGCCGAAAAAGTGAGAAATCTATGTTCGATGGGTGTCTACCTCATTTTGTTATGAGTACGAGGAGACGGAGTAAACTCAATACTCTTTGTGAAATTTTAACGAGTCTAACAAAGAAAAACTCGGTGCCCTCCGTGAAATTTTAATGAGTCACGCGGAGAAAACTCAGTTACTTTTTCAGTTTAAAGAGCTTTGAAAAAGAGAAAAGAATGGCTCCTTACTTTCTGTCGTGGTAGTTTAACGAGCCCGAAAAAAGGCGACTCGGGGTTTTTTCAGTTTTATGAGCGAGAAAAAGATTCCTAAAAATAAATCTCAGTGCTTCTTCATAGTTTTAACAAGTCTGAAGAAGAAAACTCTAGGTTTTTCGGATTAACAAGAAAGAAAAATACCATACAAAAAGAATGCTCGATATCAACTTCATATAAGTTTAATGAGTCCGAAGAAGGGAACTCGAGGTTTTTTGGATTAACAAGCAAGAAAAATATTGTAAAAAGAACGCTCGAAGCTTCTTCGTGTAAGTTTAACGAGCCCGAAGAAGAGGACTCGAGGTTTTTCGGATTAATGAGCAAGAAAAATACCGTAAAAAGAACGCTAAAAATTTCATGATCTCTTTCTCGTCAATAGAATTATCTATGTCGGGAATTTTCTTTTGAGACCAAGAAAACACATCGTGGAATTCTTTCAAAATGGATGTGAAGCACACAATTTCCTCAGGATTGCAAGCTTCTCCAATCTAAAAATTTTCCACGATACCCGTTTTGACCGAGATATCAATGAGCATTGTCTTAGAAAGATTACCCATGTTCCCTTCTGAATCGATAGTTTGAACAGTCGTATAAGCAGAGGGAACCATCTCAGGTTGGTCAAAGGATGGGATTTCAGTTTTTATCGCCTCCGAGTCAATCATCGAAGCGCGATGGTGAAACTCTCCCCAAGGTCATTCTTCTAGAGACATGATCTCTCGAATAGCTTCGTCTGTAGGCAAGACTTCATTGAGGAGATCCTTAGAGAGAACAGTGATGGGAGGGAGGTTTGTACCTTCGGTCGAAACCATAGCAGTGGAGGGTTCAGATGCGGTTTGGATGGCTTGATAAGCCAACTCGGCTGGCAAAAGCGACATCTGATCTCCATAGGAATCAATGTCTGAAGGTGCCTGGATGATCCATGGGTTGATAGAGCCATCCAAAGTGGTGGATATCATTGCAACCGTGTTTGGGATCAATGGCGGCGGGAGAGGAAAACAACCCAGTAGGGAAGATGCCTTCAGAAGACCGGTACCGATACTGATACTGATGTAAGCGTCAGGAAAGCCTCCTATTAGGGGTACAATGCTACTTGGCAACGTGGCATAATCAGGGGTGCAGAAGGATAGCTGGTCCACTGTGACTATTTTCCCATCCAATGGAAATAGGATGAGTCGGAAGACCGAAGACACAATGGCAGTCATGGCATAAGACCAACTGCGACCAAGCAATAGATTATAGTCTAGATGGAACTCTATGACTTCAACATCCACGTTTACCATTTTCCCACTCAGAGTGATGGGAAAGATAGCAAGGTATCCTTTTGGGAGGAAAGTGTGGGCATCGAAAGCTTTGAGGGAATTCGATGGCGGGGTGAGGGTAGGAGAACCTAAATTGAGCCAGCAAGCTTGTGACATAACGTAGGTCGAAGCACCTTCGTCTATGACAGTGCGATGGATTGGTCTCCCTTTCGACACAACCTGCACCTGGAATGCGAGTTGGTGTGAGAGGCGAGGTTTAGCCTTTTCCATATCAAAGATAGCTAGCATGGAATCATGGGGGTCTATTCCACCAATGGCCGAAAGCAAGGCTTTCCTTTTTGCTGGACAGGTTTGTAATACTTTGAGAGCAGACATAGCTGACGGTGCCTGTGCCAAATCTTCTACAATGTTTTAGTTTTGGGCTGCACGTGCAGAGGTGTTATGAGTCGTGCGTCGAAGTGTCCCTTTGGGGGGACGAATCACGGGGTCAGCAGTAGGCCGTTCGATATGCAAATCGTTTGGCGGCGGTGGATTGGAACTAGTACCAGGTTCTTGAGCATCTATGGTAGGGTTTCCATAAAGCTTAGCTCGAGTTTGAAGGTCAACACTCTCAATGCCATAAATGGCAGACGGTCCTTCGCCGGAAGGATATGAACCACCATTGCCCCGTTGATGGGGTTGTGGTGGATTGTCAACCATGTGTTGATGTTTCTGCTGTTGATTAGGGAAAGGATTATGAAGAACGGCAGGTGTTCGCCCAGAATCCTTGTTGGCAATAAAATCGGTGCATTCCTGCAGCCAAGGACATTTGTATGTCAAGTGGTCCTCCGCACAGATTTTGCAAGGAAATTTCATGGGTTTATCCTTCCCTTTGTCATTTTTGGCAGCATTTTTCTGATTAGGGTTATTCTGATTATCCGATTGCTCTTCCGAAGAAGATGACTTTTTCTTGTTCTCCTTATTTTTCCCACTAGGTTTTTGTGAGGTTTGCACTGAATTTACCTCAGCAGTGGGAAGAGTAGTCGTTTGGTGAGGGACGGTGGCAGCTGAAGAAGGCTGGGAGGCTTGCCCCCGAGACTGCTTTGTGGCTACGCCAGAGATCGTGCCAACGAGACCATTGGCATGAGCTCCAGTTTTATGAGTAGCCGGAGGATTTGGGTTGCCAGGGGCATGGGGGAGCAAATCATACAGCGTGCCATATTGTGAGTAGATTAAATCTAAATGATGGGCACGATGAATGCATTGATCTTCTGTAACCGCAGCGGAAAGGCCAATTTATTTAGCTATGTGGGGTAAGAGAGACTTGCAAAACCAATTGGCTAAGAGATGATCCGGAATTGGCGCTTTGACTAGCCTCCTCCTACGTCTCCGTTCATGAATGTGATCGGAGATGTGGGTGGCGGTGTCTTGGCGGAGCGAGGTTAATAGTTCCGTTCTGGTTTCAAATCTAATTGGTAGTTGGAAGTTATTTAGAAACTCCGTTGCTAAAGCACCAAACGTACTGATGGTGGTGCGTGGTAATTCAATGTACCACTTGGCAGCATTGCCTGTAAGCGTGCGGGGAAACAGTCGAATTCGGACACTATCATCTACCATGGAATTGGATATAGACCATAGGTGAAAGGTAGTGATGTGTGCGGCTGGGTCGTCCCCTTATTTCCTGTCAAACTTCGGGATGTCGGAAGGAATCTTATGCGGCACTGGAGGCCAAAGCGGGTTGTGATTGATGGGATCATTAGTCATTTTATGGATATCGGGTATGTCCAAAGCTGCCAAGAATGGCAATTGTGGATTTGCCCCCGAATCTAACCAAGGAAGTATGGGCTGAGTATTTAGACCATAGGTTCCACCCATCAATGTTTTACCAGGAGGATAAGTAGGACTTTGGTAAAAACTTCCTATAGGCGGAGGAGTAGGGACATACGGTTGTTGTCCATAGGGCATGTTGTATTGCGGGGCGAACTGTTGGTTGCCCCCAGTATAAAAGTTCCCTCCCATTCCAGATGGAGGTTGGGGTTGGTTAGTCCAAATGGATGCAATAGAGTTTCCCGGAGGCATGCTACTACTTGCATAGTTTGGCAATGGCATAGACCCTACACCTATATTTGAACCACTTAAGGGAAGAGTATTAACAATAGGTTGTCCTATTTGTCCTAAGGATAGCAGAGGAAGTGAAATGTTCCCTGCTACCTGCATGCTGGTGACACTGCCCCCTGGCATAGAGGCCAAGGGGTTTGAACTCAGCAGAGGGTTCCAACCAAAAGGGTTGCTAAAAGGTAGCAAAGTAGTCATACTCGTGGGAGGAGCTACCGTGGGTCCCAACGTGGTCACGGTAGGAGTAGATGCCGAAGGATTCGGCAAGCTACTGACAGTTTTGATGACCATAGGGTTGGGAGTAGGTATATGTTGACTACTGGGGTTACCCAGTGATGGCATAGAACTGACCACCGGCTGGGAGGATGGTGGCGAACCTGGGATGGTTTCCATTGGCATCGACCCTGTGGATGCCGGTGGTGAAATGGATGTTGGTGCGGCCGAAGACATATCTTGGCGTGGTGGAATCTGAATTATCACAGGCCCCAATGGATCAATGAGCGGAGGATTGTAATGAGGTACAACCCCTTCAGTGAAAGGGTCCTCCGGAAATTCCGGATGATATGAGGTTATGTGATAATCAAGATTAGTCAGTGGAGACTGCTCTTTCGTAGAAGGCACGGGTTCACCAAGGTTCAGTTCTTCCTCAATAGTTAGAGGAGGTAGACCTTATTGTCGTCTAGACAGACGGCGTGGGTCGGGGGATGCCACGGTGACTTGCTTAATTTTAACAAATTTTAATAAATTGTGATGTATTATAAATTCTCAGTGACAGTAACCACACACCTAAAAAAAGAAAAGAAAAAAGGACTCTCTGAGTACTACCGTTTGCTGGTGATGAAATCCAGTATCACAATAGTATAAAGAGATGGTTGGTCAAAAGTATAGTTACGGTCACTCTAGAGCTTCGCCCGAACCTCAGACGATAGGTGTAAGCACTCTCGTGAAGACGAGTACCCTCCTAAAGAATGAAGACAGAGTGGGTCCGTCTGTTTCAGGTACCAGGACAGCCCGTCCCAGTCACCTTGTGTAAGTCCCTAAAAAGTATGGCCACTAAAGATACCTCAAATCACATACATCATCAGAGGGGTCCACGGTCAAGGACAGTGTGCTATATGGGCATAATACCTAGATCCACGATCTAGTTTCGACATCCCTGAAAGGAACCCCAATATATAACACACCCACCGGATGTAGTCGAAGGCGGGCTACCTTCTTGTGCACCCAAGTGTTGTCTCACGCTGAGCTCCGGTTAAGGAACGGTCCCGATAATATGAGTGTAGTAGGATTTCACTCGTTAATGACTCTAGTTTCAAGTTTTGAGATCTTGGGTAGTTTTCTCACTGTTCCTAACCCAAGATCCTAGCCTGAACTACTGTTTGTGTGAGCTCAAAAAAAGAGTAATGTGATTGATTTTATTATCGCTTTATTCTTAGTGTACTTGATTATTAGTCTTGCGGAGGGGGAGTGGACGTATGAAATGTGATGAGACTCTGACTCAAGAAACCATGCAAAACATGCTCTAGATATTAAATTCGATGAAGAGTGTTTCTATAGGGAGAGGTTTCTTTTCAACATCCATGCACTAACATTCAAATAGCACAGTTCAACTTTTAAAGATTCAGACTTCTATCTACCTCTTTTAAACAGTTTATGAGCTGAAAATTTTAGAATAAACTCAGCTAGATGCAGAAAAATAATAAAAAAAAAAATTCTCTTAAAAAGTAAATGCTTTGGACACTGAATTTTCAAACAAGAGAAACAAATAGAAATTCCAGCTTAGCAGACAAGCACAGGGATTCAGTCAGCAAAAGGTACTGATGGCCAAAAAACTCAGCAACTAAAACACCATCACAACAGTGAACAACAAGGTTTTGGTTGAGTAACGCTCTGTCTGTGAGTAAAGACAATGAATAAAGCACTGTATTTAATCAGAGACAGCATTATAATGCACTGGACAACCTACAGAGGTAGCGTTAGCCAGGGAAAAGTTCTTCAGTTGGTCAAACAGAAATAGGATTGAACTCTGCGAGCGTTTGATATGTCTACTGGGCATCAAAAATGGTCGGAAGGGTCTGTGAACAGAGGAAAGAAGAGAGGAGGGAAGAAATAGTCCGGAAACTATGGGGAAACTCCCCAGTGGAGTCGCCAATTCTGCTATAGGGTAAATTTCTTGGGTTGTTGGTTTTCAAATATCCCTCTCAGGGCTTTCCGGTGCTCGAGGCAGACAGTAAGATTAGCTGTGTTGTTCACAAAGATGGCATGAGCATGTTCATATTAACTTAAAATAACTTGATGGAATGCGATAGAGAATTACCTCTTTGACGATCTTGGAGTCCCTTGGAGAACACTAGGCAACGAAACAATATTCCTTCTTCACCGGCTCCAAATCTTAATCCTACAATCAGTCAAAGCACCCGTGTAATTTCTAACATAACATATATCCTATCAATCAAGTCAATATATAATGAACTTCTAAATTATACACATCTGAGCCATTCATATCATACTATGTAAATTTTCAAACAATAATGACAATATTAAGCATCGAATGGACAAAACAAACACAGTTATATTGATTTTGAAAGAAGGAGGATTACAACCATCGGTTGTACCAAGCCCTCCTCAGTCTCCCAATCTCCCTTATCTCTCAAGTGAAGAAGTCCAAGTCAACAAGCTCTCTAGGAAAATCTTTGACTCTTGGCCTTCACAATATAACACTATTCTCTATTCCACAAGTATGAAAAAACCTTTAGCAATCCTTCGACCTTCAATTAAGAGCCTTCAGCTCCTTCTTATAGGAGAGGGAGAAAGCCATTGTTGCCTTTCTCTTTCCACTAGTTTGGAATGGAAAAAACTTAGATGTTTCTTTAATCTCTATGCTTTTGCCTCCTTTGGAGTTCAGTCTTGTTATAGAAATGACCAATAATGAACTGGTGCTCTGCAGTTTCTTTTGTGAACTGACTCTCTTGTGAGGGAAAGTCGGAGATTCAAATCATTCTCCACGGGCTTTTCCCGATTCAAACTTAAAACACGGGTAACGCTGCCCTTTAGTGCAAACAGAGTGTTTCCCTAGCCACTAACGCGGCATATTCACTGATTTACTGCGTTATAATGCTCTTGTATTGTTCTAGATAGGCGTTACCCTGGAAGAAATAGGTTTAATTTAGGTCTTTGTACTCCTTCCATATTTGTCTTCCCCTTTGAGCTAATGAGGAGGTATTTTGACCTATAACACTCTCACAGTCTCCCTATATGTTTCTCGCTCTGAGAATACACATACCATACACAACATTGGTACAATGCCCTCATACAAGTGAGGGATTTCCTTCTAGGGAAAAAAACCCTAAACTAAATATAACTTCTATCGTTAGATCATCCACCTAATGAACGACCCAAATTGACTAGAAATTACTATACTTTTACAAGCCAATTTTACATCCATTTTTAGCTTCGGGGGAAATGCCCCCGAAACCCCTGCTGGGGGACCACTGGCCCCACCTCCCCCCCCACTGCAGGGGTGTACATGTTTTTACCTTCAAAAAAGCTAAAAATTTCCACCTGGCGACTCAACTAGCGTCCAATAGGCCTAGTACTTCATTAACACTCATTTTAGTTCCTATATTTGTTTCACACCAACCCTAATAAGTTTATGAACCCATTCATATACTGTATAAGTACCAAGCATTAAGAGAGGTCAGCCTTAAGAAACAATACTAAAACTTTCATCCTCTCTGAATTTTGAAATTTGAAATCTAGCTTCACATAGGATCAGTACCAAATTTCATCTAGACCCAAACCCTCCCAACATAGTTGATGACCTCGATGCAAAAATACTTTCCCCGTGGCAAACTTATAGATCCGGAAACTTAGCCACCGTTAGACCATCCATAGAGAAACATTACCTAAACATCTCATGCCTAATGAAAGATCCCCATTTTGACTTTCACCATGGCTGCTACCTCTTCGAAATAGGCTTCAAACCGATATTGACCAAACTAACTTGAACCCTTAGATTTGTAACAGTGTAACAAGTAGTTCTAGTAGAAGCATCTCCTTCCACACCACCCGATTTTCAAATTTTCTCCACACCTCAACTCTTTTCCATACCAAAAATACTCAAAATTAGTTTGTTGGTATGAGTACTTCCACCACACCCATCCATACCAACACTATGCATACGACTCAACTCCATCATACACCCCTTTTCACAAACCCACCTCTTGTAAATCCTCCATTAGCTTCCATCATGGCAGCTTGGTATGCACCCTTGGTTTTAATTCAACCCCTAGTGCCTTTTCCAAATGACTATCAGTCCAAAATCCCTCATTTCACAGGAGTTGAATCCACCACTACTCAACAACATGTAGATAGGGTCAATGATGCTTTTGATTACATGGAGATAGAAGAAGAAAGTATTAAAATGAGGATTTTTGCACAAGTTTTAGGAGGGGAGGCCAAAAAATGGTTCAAGGAATTAACTTTTAATTCAATAAATGATCTTCCTTCCCTCTATAAAGCTTTCATAAACAAGTGGTAAATCAAGAAAAATCCCCTCCAAATCCTGTCTGAATGTAACAATATTAAAAAAAATGTAGGGGAGAGTGTGCAAGACTATTTCACCAGGTTTAACAGGGTGTACAATTCTCTCCCACCTCACATGAAACCTCCACAAGGCCTAGCACTAGTGAAATTCCCTGAAGGTTTTGACCCTGACATGACTTTCCAACTAAGAGAAAGAGACTCTGAAACCTTAGAAGAAATGCAAAGGGCAGCTATTAGTGCAGAGGTTAATTTAATTGAAAAGAGAGCTAGATTGAAATCAGAAAGAAGGGTAACCTACAAGGATGAAACCATGCCCTCAACCTCCTCTTTTGATACCAACATGGATAGCTTAATGAGAACTATAGAGAGAATTATAGAAAAGATAAATTTGAATGAAAGGAATTCTCCTAGGGAAAACCAATCTAATATCCAAAACAAAAATAGACCTCAGAACTTCAGAAGAGACACTCCTCAAAACAAACCAAGGGAAAATGATCAACAAATCAGACCTCCCTTTCAACAAAATTGTGTAGATGAAGATGAAGGAGAAATTATAGAACCTGAAGAAAGCCATATAAATCTAATAGATTCTGATAATGAAGAGGATGTTTTTCTTACTGAAGAAGAACAAGGTTTCTTATCTTCAAACCAAAGTGACACAAACTATGAAGAATCTGAAGACTACCATTTGGGGTTTGAAAATTCCATCATGTAAATCCATAAGCAATATGATCTTAGAAGAAAAAAGTACCTATATTCAACCAAGAAAGACCAAATAGAGGTTGTTGTCTGGAAAGTACCTGAAAACACCCCTAAGAAAATAGCAGGGAATGTCAACACCATGGCTAAGAAAGCTGAAAAAAAACAAAGGAAAAGTCAGCCAGCCAAACAAAGACCTTAGTTGTCCTAATACCTCCACTAGTTACCCCGAGAAAACCATTTTGTCTAAAGCTTCAACTCAGGATCAACATATTAAAAATGTGGAAAAGTTCATGGCAGAGAAGACTAATGTGAATATGTCCAAAAAACTAGTACCTTTCAGTTTTGAGGGAGATTACCAAAATCAAGATCAGTATACCCCTCACTGAACTAGTTACCCAACCAATGTATAGGTCCCAGATGTTGAAGGTACTAAACATAGGAAATGATGCTAACACTTTACACTTGGCTAATGATACACTTGAGTTGTTGTTTGGACCCAAAATAGAGGGAAAGTATCAGGAAGGAGCCATTCCCCTGTTCTATATTAGCTTAAACATACATGAGAAAATATTACACAATGCCATGCTGGATTTTGGTGCCTCTCACAAGCTCATGCCCAAAGTTGTGATGGAGAGGTTAGGCCTAGAAATAACTAAAACTTACAAAGTCCTATACTCCTTCAATTCAAGTAGGGTCATATGTTTGGGCCTGATCAAATACCTTTGTGTCAATTTGGCACAAGTCCCAACTAAGAATCTAGTCATGGACATAGTAGTAGTAGATATTCCTCCCAAGTATGGCATGATTTTATCCTAATCTTGGGGAGCCAAGCTTCAGGGGAACCTTCAACTAGATATTTCCTATGCTACCATCCCTGTTTTTGATCAGATAAGGAGATTATACTGAGAGTCACATATGAATTATATGGTTAGCAGTAAGGACAGACCAGATAATACTCCTCTTTATTCTATTCACTCAGATCTCGAGTCTTTTATATTGTATAATGAGGGAGACACTAATGAGTAGGTATGTGAAGATGAAACACATCAAGTCACACTACAACAGCCAAACCAATATTTACATAAAGAACTTAGTATTTATAACTATAACAGCCTTGGAAAAACACGTGATGAAAAAACCCAACTTGAATTTCTACAAACTAATAATGAAACCTCAAAACCAATGGTCAGTTTGACATATGAATCAGGTTTCTCAGAGGGAGGTCAAAAATCAGAAACAAAAATATTCCCTTTTACCAACCCCAAAGAACTACAATGCCCTCACAAAACAATAAGCTTGGGAATTCTAAATCAAGGGAGTCTTATATTTTTACCTTATCTAGACACCTCATTATCAGAAAGCCTTGTCCCTCCGGAAAAGATATTGATTCTCACTGATGTTTCCATCCATCCTAAAGGTATGTCTATTGAAACTAATATAGAGGGATACAATATAGGAAACCTAAGAAGGCCCAAAATGATTAAGTTATCCGAGGTCTTGCCATTACATACAAAACTGAAATACTTAAGGTTGTGAAAAAAATTTCAAGATGCTCTTGTATATAGGAGTAAAAGCTCAAAACCTGATGATATAAACGTTGTCCAAAAGAGGCCTTTCCCCAAGAAGAGATATGAAAATTTTGGGCAAATCCTAGCACTAACAAAGAAAGCCAAAGGAGGCATACTGTGTATAGAATTTAGACACTTAGGAAAAGCCTCCATGAAATCCAAGTACCCTTTTCCAAAGATAAGTAATCCTATGCCAAAAATAGAAATTTCTAACAAAGTGACTTTGATTGGTAGTGTTTCAGGTTTTCATGAGTTGATATCACTTCAAATAAATCAACACAAAGACATTTTCAAATTTCACTGGAATGAATACATGCTTGACCAAATTTTTCCTGGAATAAGGGATGCTGAAGATACCTTCAAAGAGGCCATGTCATATGTTACTAACTTCTCTACTATGAGATTGATTAGATGATCATGTCCTATTGGAGAAAATGCCCAAAATTTTGTTTGCTCAAAATTGGTTGGAACCTGAGCAACTAGATAGGCCTCGACGATACGATCCCAACGTCGTGAACGACACTCAAATCCGTTACCGTATGTGAAAGTTATTGCATTTTGAAATCGTCCAATGTTCTTCAATATTGAATATGGGTTCATAATTTTAATGTGGAGAGATATTTTTAATCTATTAAAGTTTAATTAATGTTATATATATATATAAATATTTAATATTTTATTTGATTTAAAAAATATATATATATTATATTAATGTTTCTATATATATTAAATATTAAAACTTTAATTGTATTAATTAAATTCTACACATTTATTTAAATTGAAATTATTTAAAACCCAAAAATCAAAGTTTAAATCATATGGAAAAATTTCAAAGGTACATGGCATTGTTTACATTGGTGGAGCAGAGTTTTAAAGGGGCTATCCCCCCATTCATGTGACCTCTCGTTGTGACCATAGGCGCACCGATGGGGAACCAACAATTTATATAACCCCCCCCCCATTCAATATGACCACGATGAATGACCGAGGGCGTGGCTTACACCAACCAGTAGCTTTGAAAAGTGTTGTGTGATGGTTTACATGTGACAGCACAACACAAACCTTTTATGCCATGGTTTTCAAAAAATTCGGAGTTTGTTAAACTGTTAACCCAACAGTTAATGTGGCCATGTGGCCAGCACCACCCAACCATTAAATTCTACACTAACCACGCGGAGTTTTTGGCAGAATTTTTGGTGCAGTTCAACCAAATTTGGCAGACCACTAAATTTTATCTGCAGTTAACTAAATTTGGCCCACCTTTTGTGGGATTTTTTCCTAACATTGGGAAAAAGATTGTTTGGGCCATATCTTTCACATGGGAGATCCTTTTTGAGCGAATTATTTTTATTTTTATTTTTTATTTTTTATTTTTTTAATTATTTTGGGTCTTCTCAGCATTTTGAAGCCATTGAGACAGGTTTCAGAGCCATTGGAGTTGATCTTCTGCCTGTTTAGCTTTGGAGAAACATTTTGAGCCACTAGGGCCATTTTGGGGTTGATGTTGTGCTGAGCCATGGTTAACCATTTGAGGTGAACCAAGAGTCTATTTTGGGTAATTTGAGCATTATAGAGCCAATGGTGCAGGTTATAGAGGCAACAGAGATCATGTTCAGGTACTTTTTCAGCAGAGAAGCTTGGAGAGCCATCAGGGCCTAGGGAGTGCTGGAGTTGTATTGGGCTATGGTTAACCTTTGGAGGTGAAAAAAAGCCTATATTTACTATTTTCTGTGCTTTGAACTCATTTTCACAGCTTTTTTTTGCCTGTTTAGGCTTTCTGATCACTGTATTAACAAATTTGAGCATAATAAGAGCAAGGACATGCCCATTTGGGGGCCTTGGACCTAGCAGATGTAGCCCAGGAGGGGTGAAATTCCTTATCATAAGTTGTGTTATATTTTATGATTTATTTTCTGTGTTTTATCAGAGTTAAATATGTTAAACAGTAAAATGAAATAAGCCTCCTATACACAAAAGACTCATAAATTCACCAAAAAAAAATTGTTCCAATTGCAAAACACATTAAACAGTTTGCACACATAAGTTTATGGATAATGAATACCTTGCACCAGCAAAAAAGTAGTTTCATTATTAGATCATTAGTGATTACTTCTATTATTTCTTTAGGCAGAGTCTGTAAAGGGCTAGAAAGCTTCAGGATCTCATCCTTTCTTTAAAGGTGACATATCTTGTAAATTCCCCTACAGTCCATCTATGTATTAGAAATAAGAAGTTCTCACATTTCAGATCAGATTGGTATCAGAGCATAGGTTGAGCTTATGGTTTTGAGCTAGAGTTTTTACTCAGCATTGTTGTGTGCAAAGATTAAGTCATTTGTTTGCAAGTTTTGATGCTTACTAGGTTAAAACTCAAGAGAGGTGAAGGAAAATTGGTTAGTGTACAAACTAATCCAAAACCAAGAAGGGTCAGAGAGCCACCTCTAAGAGCCCTAGAAGAAGCTACAAGAATGTCTTCAAGAGAAGGTGAAGCTCATGAAGAAACGGATCCCAAGGAATAAGAAAGGGTTTTTTGGAAAGCTTTCTTGGATATGACTGAAATGGTAAGGATCCTCTATCAAGAAAGAAATGATAGGATTGTTGGAGAAGGATATAAAAACCAAAGAGAAGGAGGATATTCCTCAAGAGGAAAGAAGGGTAATGATCAGTAAAAGAAAGGGAATGGAGGAGATGGTGATCCTTCATCTCCATCATCATCCTCTTCCTCAACATCATCCTCTTGAACTTCAGAAAATCAGTCACATAAGTCAAAAACAACTAGTAAAATTCCTTTGTTAAAGCTTGATGTCAAATTTGAATTGCCAATGTTTAATGGTGATGTTAATGCAGAGAAATTAGATAACTGGATCAGAAAACTGGAAGTCTATCTAAGGATTCAAAATCTACATGATGATGACACCAAAATACAACTAGCCTCATTAAGCATGGATGGAGCAGCATTGGTTTGGTGGGAAGCGAAAACCAGGGATGAAATCAAGAAACATGGTAATATTTATTTATCATGGACTGAGTTTATTACTACAATTAAGAAACAATTTTATCCTCTTGCTCACCTTCAGAAGGCTATAATGATCTGGCAAATCTTTAGACAGCTTAAGGGACAGAATGTGCAAGACTATACCCAGGAATTTATGAGAAGAACACTCTTACTTGGGGTAGATTTGTGAAGCCAAGATACTTTGTTAAAGTAAATAGGTGGTTTGCAAAGTTACCTTCAACACACTATTCTTATGTTTAATCCTACTAGTCTAGACGAAGTTTGTGTACAAGCTATGCATTTAGAGGCTAGAGGGAAAAACACTTTTGATGCATTAAATGAGGAAAGTGATTTTAAAAGAAAAGGAAGAAAAAGGGTTGCAAATTCTAGAAAGGAAAAAAAGGAAATTATTTTGCAATAACTGTTCAAAAATAAGCCACGATGAAGATCACTATTGGAAGCTTCATCCTGAGATGAAACCAGAGAAATATAAAAACAAAGACAAGACCAAAGAAAAGAGGAAAACTGTAGCAACTATTGAACAAGACTTAGGGTCAGAATTAGGTAATGAGACAAAAATTATCACCATGGTATTAAATAACATCAAAGGGAAAGAAGTTGTACAAGAATCGAATCCCAGTTCTAGCTCATTAAACTGTGACAAAGAAACTCAAGATGAAAAGAGGATGATAGAGCTATTTCATGTGAGGATAATATCAAACCACACAAAGATAGACACTCTTTTTGATAGTCTCAAGCTAATCTCATCTCAAAAGACTTGGTCAAACAGCTGAAACTTGAGACAATTCCACATCCAAAGCCTTATCCACTTGGGTGGATATGCAAGGATGCAAACTTACAAGTCTCAAGAAAGTTCATCTTGCGCTTCACCATAACAGCTCAGTATGTTTATTGGGTTGAGCTGGATGTAGTACCACTTGACATAACAGGTGTTGTGTTGGGTAGTACATATTTATATGAAAGAAAGGAAATCTTCTATCACCATGAGAATAAGTATCACTTGTTCAAGGATGGAAAAGAGTACATTGTGAGAGCACATAAGAAGAAACTAGAATCTGCTTTAGTCCATGCAAGTCAATTGAAAAGGCTAGTTAATGCAAGTAAAAATCTGACTTTGTTGATGTTGAAACGACAAGATTTTGTACATTTACCTTTTCATGATATTACTAATGATATGTCTCAGTCTGATAATAGTTCGTCTTTGAAAGAAGATTACATTATGTTGCACAAGGTACCTTTGGTGTCGATCGGTGCAGAGGATGAAGTGTCAGTGCAAAGCAGTGCAAGAGTCCATGAGATGGAAAGGCATGCAAGAAAAAAGGGAAAACAATTTAGCATGGGTCAATGTTGGCTTCAGAATGGCAGATTGTTATGGTGAGAAAACTTGGTCGAGATTCGGCACAAGTGCATGGCTCATTCCGCAAAAATTTGCCATGTGAATAGTTGGCAAGGTGAATCTTATTTTAAGTCTTATTTGAAGTTTGATCATTGTAGAAACAATTTGTTTTCTGCAAATTATATTTGATGTTCTGCAAATTTCAAGAATTTGCATCATGACTCAGTAAGTTTTAACAATGGTCGATCAGTGAATTCAAGGGAAAATTTATCATTTTATGAGAAGCTAAATTTGATGAATTCAGGAAGATTTCAGTGGTTCAAAGTTGGAAGAGTGGAGAATCAATCTCCTCATCTTCATTTTATGTAATCAAAGAGCTTTTGTGGGTCCAAAAGCTTCCCATTTGGGAGGTGTGATTAGGTGATCATGTCCTATTAGAGAAAATGCTCAAAATTTTATTTGCTCAAAATTGGTTGGAACTTGAGCGAACTGATAGGCCTTAGTGATACGATCCCAACACCGTGAACGACACTCAAATCCCTTATCGTATGTGAAATTTATTGCATTTTGAAATCACCCAATATTCTTCAATATTGAGTATGGGTTCATAATTTTAATGTGGAGAAATATTTTTAATCTATTAAAGTTTAATTAATTTTTTATATATATAAATATTTAATATTTTATTTGATTTAAAAAAAATCATATATTATATTAATGTTTCTATATATATTAAATATTAAAACTTTAATTATATTAATTAAATTCCACACATTTATTTAAATTGAAATTTTTTAAAACCCAAAAATCAAAGTTCAAATCATATGGAAAAATTTCAAAGGTACATGGCATTGTTTATGTTGGTGGAGTAGAGGTTTAAAGGGGCTAGCCCCTCATTCATGTGACCTCTCGTTGTGACCACAGGCCCACCGACGGGGAGCCAACAGTTTATATAACCCCCCCATTCAATATGAACACAATGAATGACCAAGGGCACGACTTACACCAACAAGCGGCTTTGAAAAGTGTTGTGTGATGGTTTACATGTGACAGCACCTCACAAACCTTTTATGCCACGTTTTTCAAAAAATTCGTAGTTTGTTAAACCGTTAACCCAACGGTTAACTCAACGGTTAATGTAGCCATGTGGCCAACACCACCCAACCATTAAATGATACACTAACCACGCAGAATTTTTGGCAGATTTTTTGGCATAGTTCAACCAAACTCGGTAGACCACTAAATTTTATCTGTAGTTAACTAAATTTGGCCCACCTTTTGTGCAATTTTTTCCTAACATTGGGCAAAAGATTGTTTGGGCCATATCTTTCACATGGGAGATCCCTTCTGAGCAATTTTTTTTATTTTTATTTTGAGTCTTCTCAGCATTTGGAAGCCATTGAGATAGGTTTCAGAGCCATTGGAGCTGATCTTCAGCCTGTTTAGCTTCAGAGAAGCTTCTTGAGCCACAAGGGCGATTTAGGAGTTGATGCTGTGTTGAGCTGTGGTTAACCATTTGAGGTGAACCAAGAGTCTATTTTGGGTAATTTGAGAATTCCAGAGCCAATGGTGCAGGTTGTAAAGACAAAAAAGATCATATTTGGGTACTTTTTCAATAGATAATCTTGGAGAGCCATCAGGGCCTAGGGAGTTTTGGAGCTGTATTGAGCCATGGTCAACCTTTGGAGGTGAAAAAAAAGCATATCTTTACTGTTTTCTATGCTCTGAACTCATTTTAACAGCTTTTTTTTCCTGTTTAAGCTTTTTTATCACTGTATTAACAAATTTGAGCATAGTAAGAGCAAGGACATGCTCATTTGGGGGCATTGGACCCGGCAGATGTAGCCTAGGAGGGGTGAACTGCCTTATCATATGTTGTGTTATATTCTGTCATTTATTTTTTGTGTTTTATCAGAGTTAAATGTGTTAAGAAGTAAAATGAAATAAGCCTCCTATATACAAAAGACTCATAAATTCACCAAAAACATTTTGTTCCAATTGCAAAACACATTAAACAGTTTGCACACATAAGTTCATGGATAATGAATACCTTGCACCAGCAAAAAAGTAGTTTCATTATCAGATCATTAGTGATTACTTCTATTATTTCTTTAGGCAGAGTCTGTAAGGGGCTAGAAAGCTTGAGGATCTCATCCTTTCTTTAAAGGTGACATATCTTGTATATGCCCCTACAGTCCATCTCTGTATTAGAAATAAGAATTTCTCACATTTCAGATCAAAGATACATTGATGATATTGTCATTTGTTTGAGAGCTGATCAAGAATGCCTTCTTCACTTAAACAATTTCTTTCATAGAAACAAGGTTTGGAAACATAACTCCAAGAAGGTATATAAAAGAGAACTTGGCATGTTTGAAAGTTTTTCAAAAAAACCTTATACCATTCCCTCAAGAATAGATAGCCATGCTCCTTATCTGCAAAAGTTGAATGATAAAGGGTTGTCAGATGAACCTGGGGATGATAGGGGTAAACAAATACCATGGCCATTTAGAATACTAGTTTGAAATTTTCACTCATTGTATATACCACTGTCTGATGAAAATATATAAGGAGGAAAAACATAAAAGCATAATTTTTTTTTGAAAAGAGGTAAAGCCCCATACCCAAAAAATAGAACTACTGAAAGTGTGTAAGCCTACATACCACTACTAGTGCATAAAGGATGTATTGTTTCAGTCATCTAGCCTAATCATGGCTGGAGCATGTTTTAAATTTATTGTTGATAAGTTAGTGAAAGATATTGGGTCAAATTTTTCAAGCTTGACTTGTCAAAAGATAGATTAGGTATAAATATATTGTTTCCACATTCCTAAAACAGAACCAAAGAGAAAAATATGGATGAGTAGCAAACTATGTATCCTAGCCTTGATTTTTCTAGTCCTATTTTGTACAAAAATAACATTTATGTGTAGCTTGTTTTTATGCTACAAAACCATGGTAAGTCAGATTGTCTAATCCTGATTTAGCCATGCTTTCAATTTCATGTTTATAGTTTACTGAATAAATCCTATAAAACTGTTTAACCTTGACAGTTGAATAGCTTAGGTAGAGAATCAAATGAGTTCATTAGTCTAAATCTTAGCTCCAAGAAGACATAAGGTAGAATTAGATAGTTTATTTTGCTTTCAAAAACAAAAATATGTCGAGGTTGCTAGTCCAAATGCACCTAAAGAAGAAAAAATGTTAGGCAAGTAGGTTGGGTAGGTAGAGATGGATTTGAGCTAATCATGTCTTTCAGATCATTGAGATCATAATATTCAATCAAGCTTCAACAAGATAAAGAGGTAAAAATCTGCCCAATGGATGAGGCATTGGTCTCCATAAATCCATAAATTTGAAGTTTTGGACACCTCCTGAAAAGGAGCTGCCCTCCCCAAGTGGAGCCACTTTTAGTCATTAGTAATTTTTTCCTTTTTTATGACTAAATTATTATCCCAATATTTGTAAAAACAAAGTTCATAGACATTGTGAGTTCTAGAAATCTCACTGACTTCATTACCCTTAAGATAATGTTTCACTATCTCACCATTTCATCCTGTCTAGCTTTACTTACCATTCCCAGAAAATCCATTGAGGTCTCATGTCACTCAGTTTGTCTATATGCTTTCACCTTTGGCCCAAATCCTTTGTTTTGTTTTTCCTAAAAAACACCCCACTGCTACCTAAGCTTACCAATCAAACAACTTATTATGTCCCCCAAAATACTCCTAAACACTAATAGTCTCAAACTATCTCTGTAGACTCTTAGATAAATCAAGTACATTGGATTTTAGGTCTTCAATACATTATTTTATTATAAACTCTATTTCACACTTGATGATCCCAAATTCTAGGTCTCAGTCCAAAAACCAAGTCTAAGAAAGCCTCCACTAGGTCACCTAGGGTTTCACAAAGTCATAGGGTGGATTTGGTGCCCTAAAAACTCTGTTTTTCCTATATGAAGAAACTACATTCAGAGAAGGAAAGGACTGGTGAAATTGTCTTAAACTAATCAAAGAGATCATTCAAGAAAGGTATTTGGCCTGAAGCAAAAGTTTTGTAGGGGGACAACTGCCCCTTGTTTACATTTATGCAAAAGAGTCAAATGGCCATCAACCTAGAAAGAGGTAAGGTAATGAGAAGCACCATCACAAGAAAGCCACTCACATCCAAGAAGAAAGCAACAAGCCCTAAAGCCTAGGAGTTTGAGAAGAGATGGACAACAATGTTCAAATGATGATAAAGAGCCTCCTTCATCACAACAGATGGCTACAAGAGGATTTCAACTTGCCCTTTATGGTTTGGTAAAGAGGCATTAACTCCACATCATCAAGGGTTGAAAGAGTAAAGAGTATTGGTACAAAAAGTATGAGGTTTCAAAGGGTATAATATGAGAACTAAATTGATCAAAGGAGGTAGACCTAAACACCAATACCCCACTTCACCAAAGGGGCAAAAAGAGACAGAAATATCAGTTCAAGTTTTGACTTCTCAAACAAAGGAAAAAAACATTTTTAAAGGGTCAAGGAGGTAAGCATAAGAAAAAAAATTTCCCAAGGAGGAAACTATGAAAAACCTAGGTTCATGATTGATAAAATGAGTTGTCTGACTTCAAAAAGAGACAGTGATAAAAAAGAGAGAACTTGTGTAGGCACTTGCAAGAACAGAAGTGGCCAGAAAAATCACAAAAAAGGTTTAGAAATCTCACCTCCCTCACTGGACATACATAATTTGCAAACTAGGAACAAACATGTAGCCGGTTTAAGAGCAGTAAATCCTCCAAAATGGTTTCTTTATCAAGACATATGCTGCAAAAGATGGATAAACATGAATAACAGTTTTTACAAAACTGTCAAAAAGTGTTTTCCTTACAGGGAAATTGGTAGTGTCAAAGCAAGGATGTTTCCAATAATGCTGGCACATCTAAAAAATACCAAGCTACTATTGATACTTTCTGCTAGGGTTTTCCTCCCACCATGAATTTTTTCCTCACTACTTCATAGAAAACAGGACAGAATGTGAATCATGGGCAAACAAGTCAAATTAATCAAAATCTTCTATTTGCAAGTGATAAACATCATAAAGAGGTTTCATTTTCCAAGGTGGTTTGAGGTCAACAGTTTGAGGGAACCTATTTGAACTTGATTGAAGGGTTTTTGAACATAAGGAAGACATTGAGAGGCTTCCAACAAAGAAAAGAAACATATTTATGTCAAACTGCCATCTACAAGACCAGAAGCAGTAAAAAAGACAGTGAGAAAAAGGCAAAGAGAAATGAACCTTATAAAGTGGGTTTTGGGCATCAAATAATTTTTCAAAAAGGAGTATAACGTCTCCTTAACCTATTCCCCACCTCATTTACCCCTGAAAAGAAGAAGCAAACCATTGGAGAGAAATTTTGAGGGTTTTTGTGCAAGTTTGAAAACATTTTCAGGTGTTGCATACCGAGGCTAGCGCTACGCACCTGGCCATTGGTGCTGCGCACAGAGGAGGCCATGAAAATGTTATTTAACACTGTTTTTTGCACCTAGAGAGCAGCGCTATGCACCTGAGTACGCGCTATGAAAAGGCATAGGAGAAGCCCAAATGTACACCAAATTGACTCGGCACTGTGCTACAACAAGCCCATCTCCAACCCAAGTTGACCCAACGTTGTGCTCCGATAGGCCAGCCCAACCTGACCTAAATGTGTAGTCGGGAAAGCGCTACGCACCAACAAAATTTTTCCATATTTGCTCAAAAAATGTTTGAAATAAATTTTTTTTACTCCAACGCTTTTGAAAACAGTCAAATAAGGTTGGTGACTCTTTTTCCTCACTTTCCAAGTGTTCTTTTCATATTCTAGGAAGGCATTGCTTGACCTAAGGTGACCAAACCCTAATCTCCATAAAGATAAAATATTTGACCTTTCCAAGGAAAAATTTACAAATTCAAGGTTGCCCTTAGCCTAAAGATACTTTGTGCATACAACCCTCCTCCTAAACTATGAATTTGTCCCAGACATACTTCATTTGGCCCTTATTTGCAAAATTTGCCCTCACATCAATCATTGCCATCTTTTGACCTAAAGGCTATCAAAAAAAGTTTAAAAATCCTTTTATGCTAAAACCAGTCACCATGTTTGAAGAAGAGATTCATACTAGCAATGATGAAGGCCAAAGGCCTACCAAGCCTAAGCACAAGGGAGGAAGGGCTAATAGGTTTGAGCCCTTATACACCACTCAAATTACTTCCTCTCCCATGATCCTTTCATGCTTTCAGGATGTTGGGTGTTATAAGTTTTGTGAGAAAGTTAAACAAGTCCAAAGCCACTCAGACTTGACTATGTTGTTCATCCTTGGCTTACAAAATCACCAAGTCAACCTAGTAGGAGTGAATTTTGAACTCTCATATGACTCCATTTCTAAAGCCACAAGTATACCAGACATTGGTGAAATATGGTTTAAACAGAAGAAGTTTGATTTGAGCTACTATGAGCCCTACCTCAAGCCTAGCTTTCAGCAAGTCTGTAAGGTTGTTTTCCCCTTCTCCCACTTGCTAGAGAGGTATGCCCTACTGATGAAGCATATGATAAAATATTTCACTCATGAGGGTAGATACTCTAGGGTTTATTCATACCACATAAGGCTTCTAATGCATTTCATCGAAGTAAAATTTCTAAACCTACCATACTATCTATTCTGAAGCATTGACAAGATGACTTCAGTAGTCAAAAAGAGAAGTTATGCCCAGCAAATGCAAAGCCTTATTCACCACTCCTTGATCAAAATGATTGTCTTACACCAGTTAGAGCAGCAAAGGATCCCTCGGGAGGTTTTTATCTAACATGACGTGTTTTCCAATCCCCAAGCCTTCATTAAGAAAAATTTTCCTTCCACTTCACACCCACCTACCTCTGCTTCTCGATCATCTCGACACATCCCTTCACCACAAAGAAATTCACCTTCTATCTCTTCTCCTAATGCATCAAGTGAAGGAGATAACAATAGCTCCAATGAGGAGCAAACAGATGACAATGATGAGGAAGAGGACAGTGAGGTAAATGAAGAAAACAAAGAAGAGGAAAGAAGTGAGTAGGAAGATGATGATAGCCACAATGAACAAGAAGGTGATGATAGCATAAATGAGGAGAGAAATGAAAATGAGGCAAAGGCAGAAAACAGTGAGGCAAGTATAGAGCTTGATCATGATGAGGAAAGTGAAGAATACAATGGGGCAGAAAAAAAGCCTAATAATTATGAACAAGATGATGATGACATGGAGGAGAAAGATCAAAATGGCAGTAAAAAAGAGGAAGATAGTGAACCCAATGACAGTGAAAAAAGTGTTGAAATGAATGAAGAAAATGAAAATGAAGAGACAGGGGTAGAGGATGAAGAAATTAAATACCAAGAGAAAAAAAATGATGTGGTTGAAACAGAGTTTGAAGATAAAGGCATTGACCAAGGTAGTGGTACAAGTGAGACAGTCAGTGATGAGCAAGGAAATAGTCATGATAATTGTTGTTGAGGTATAAAAGGTATATTTTTAACACCTATTTATCCTACATAAATTATCAATCCGGGAACAACTTTTTATTTCAAGAGTGTACTCAGTCTGAGGTGGCAATTTATCCAAGAGCAATGTTGTGTGAGATGTAGTACAGTATTATAAATACAAAAGTAAACAAATGCTTGGAAGAGAAATCTAATTACACTAGCATAAATTCAAATGCTCTGAAACTTAACTATTCACTCAGCAAACATCAATCGAGGATACAGTAGCACTAACTCATTCCTCTAGAAATTGATGCAATTAAAATCAAACTGGAACAAGACAATCAATCTGGGAACGAGGAAGCAATAACCAATGTTCTCTACAGTTGACAGTCCTGCTCTCAAGCAATCAAAGGAAAATCAAAATTGAACTAACTGTTGTTGAAAGTAAACAAAGAAGAACTCTTATTAAAAGAAATAATTAAAAATGAACAACAATTTGTAATTGAATGGCTATGTGCATAAACAACAAACTGTAACAATGTAAATAAACAATCTTTCTGCAATCTGAAGCTAATTAATTGGAAGTGATCAGAACTCTGAAATCAAACAGAAAATATTAACTTAAAACGACACTTCTATTAAACACCAAGTCCACAGCAAACGTTGTTAAACAGTAATCGACATAAACAGCAAGCAAATGGAGTTAAATATTGAACAGCAAAGCTCTAGTAAACAATAACAAGAGGAATAATACGGGAATTAAGATCCTTGTTGAAATGGAACAACGATGCAATTCATTAACGTAGCACACCAAGATCCATAAGAAATTAAACAACAAACTGATTAACTTGCAAATTGTAATAAAAGAAAATATGAACTATCTCACAACAATAATGAAAAGATAGAGATACAGACAGCGGATCAATCCACCAGAGCCGGGCCCTCAACCACTAGTGAAACGCCACTGGGTTTTACTTCAGAGCTTGAGAAATGGAATGAGAACGCATCTTTGTATTAATCAAACATAAATATCTTTTACATCAGTTGCTCTTTGATCATGAGATTCAAGGAGTTATAGTGTTATAAAAGGAATTCCATAATCATCCATTGTTCTCCAATACATAATACATGCTCTCCTTTTATAATCAGAAAGAGGAGAAATTAAATAGCAAATATGATCTCTCATAAAAATATTGGATTGTCCCCAACAACTTGATCAACCAGAAAATATATTTCCATCAATCTTTCAACAAAACCAAGTCGAATTTGGATTTGCAACTGAGATAATTTGGAGGACGGCCACAACAGCAAATCTAAGAAAATCATGCTCAAAGAACCTTGTGTTTCTCTCAATACAGGCCAAATACGGGCAAACTGTTCCTTAATTAAGTTAATTTGGTCTGTTCTGGACAAAACCCATGTTCTGAATTTTCAATATTCTTCTTCATTTTCCCAGAATCTCAACCGTAAAATTGTCACTTCTTATTCTAGCGAATTTCTGAGTTGGAATATTTGATGATGATTTGGAGATCAAATCTGCAATCTAGCAAATATCTTGGAGGCTAAAATGGTGAGTGTTGGTACAAAATATATTAATAAACCATCATTGATAAAATTATGCATAATAATCATCAATTTATTAAAAATAAAGGAGAAGAAATAGTATTCATCCATAAGAGCATAAATCATTATAAAATGGATTTATATAATAAATTATAATAAATGATATGATAAATAAGAGTAAAAATGGATGAAATAAGTGTTAAAAAGTGGTCGTATTCACGGCCCAACATACCCCCAAACTGAATATATTGCATGTCCTCATGCAACCCAAAGACAAAACCCATGTGTTAACCAAGCAAAAATTGTTCATCCCAACTCATGAAATGGATGGAACAAATGAATTTTTCCTCAAATAATGAATATTCAATTTTAGCAATCTTGATAAAGGCATAACAATTTTTACAGTTGACGTTCAACTATATGTATATGAAGTTGCAGAAAAATGTGACATAAGTAACAACAAACTTCATTAACCATTTTCTCAAAAATCAGATCGTTTTGATGCACGGATCATGAGATATAAACAAAATGGTTGTAGGTGATAGTGCATAATTTTCGAAATTTTATGAACTAATTTAGCGTGAAATTATCTAGGTTTGTGTATTTTAATGATACCTCCTTGTTATCCAGAAATCACAAGAATTCAGTTCATAGTTTTAAAAATATATGCAAATCAATTTCTGCACTGTATAAAAATGAAATTGTATGCCTTAAATGAGAAAGAGAGTAGAAAACATCCATCATGTGTAGCAATTCCCCCCCAAACTGAAGAATTAGCATGTCCTCATGTGATGCTAGAAAACAAAGAGAGGTGGTTGCTACAATCTGTTGAAATCGATGCTTGGTATAAAACAACATGGAATAAGGGAGGTGTTGAGAATGAATAAGAATATCAATGGATGATAAAGAATATTACTGACATGGTCATAAGAAATAAATGAAGGAAATCAACACTCCCCCAAACTGAAAGATGAGACGTGTCTAAAAAAATGGGAAGTGGTAAAGATGTGGAATGAATGATGATAAATAATGCTCAATGGATTTTCATGAAATTCTCATAAATTCATAATAAATCAGAAAATTATGCTATTTTACCTCAGGTGTTACCTCCGAAAAAATGTGGAAGGACATGTAGGGATTGGCCCTTGTTGAAGCTGATGTAGGCTAAGCAGATACTGGAAGTGATGCAAAAGGTGGAAGCCATGCAAGCACATCATGTCTGAAGAATTGTGCGCGTTCGTGAGCCTTTGCTGTTAGTTGCAATAGTGTGGCGTGCTGCGAATAGAATTTTCCCCATGCTTGTTGTTCTCCTGTAAACAAATCACAATTATGTATGCAATTTTATTGAATCCATAGTTTCATTTTGGAATGGCAACATATAAGATGCATGAAAAAATGTTCAAGAAGAAAAAATTCTGTAAAAATGTAGTATCAATATTGTGGCAAATCAGCGAAATAGAAGAGTAGCGTACTATACAGCAATTGTACAACATGGAAAGGCATACATACTTATGATATGATCAACAAATTATCGCATTACTGAAATCAATGCATATTTTGAAATCGTGAGTAGATATGGAAATGTTTATGTAATGATTCAAAAATAAGGGAAAAGGACAGCTGATGTGAAAAAAGTACTTATGTGGTCATTATCCACATAAACCATTATGATCGATTTATAAATAAATTTCATGCATAAGAGGTTTCGAACAAAGGGTTTAGGAGCATACTCTCATTTGATATTAGATAAAGATATAAGAAAATGGTTTATCATTACTATTGATTTGTGAAAAATATGACTCCAATACCATCAGCAGAGCTCTGTTGCCCACAAGTGTCTATAACCTTGACAAAGTTGCTTTCTCACCCTTGGAACCATTATCCTTTATTTATGCCTAGGGAAGTGTTGTGTGATGTCATGATGGAGGCTATTGTGCTGGCTTGGGAACCAGATGATTCACAATGCCATTCACCAGGAAGAATTGAAAGGTGGGCAGGCCGGTTCGTGATGAGACCTCTTGTTCCAAGGAATTTTTATTTTTCTGAGTTGTCCATTGGATCATATCCATGGTGTGGTGGCCATAATGGGAATGCCACTTCACTTCTCCCTTATGATCATGGTAGGCTGGCTCTTGATGAGACCCCCTATCCTCCATCTTCCATATCATAGAATTGCTAATAATAATATAGAGATTTTTCTTTTTCTTTACATATGGCACTTCCCTATTTATATATAAAGGGTGGCTCAACACTCCTTAAGAGTAGGGATGGTGGAAGAAGTTTGAACATCTCAATAGAGAAAGTATGCCCTTATTCTTATTCAATAAATAAAAATCAAAGAGTGTTATGAGAATTTAGGGAAGAACCAACATGATAAAGATAATCAATCATATTAATTTTAGTGAAAATAAAGACAACAAAGTGATATATATGGTTGTGTCCTTTCCTTTTTCTTATCACTACAATTTTTTTTTTCTTAAAAATGACAATTTCTCTTGCTTAACTGATTCCACTAACCTCTAATTTGTGTATCCTTGCATAAATTGTATGTTTGTCTTTCAAAGAGTCATGAAGAATTCAGAAAAAATCCTCAAAAATTTGTTCACAGACAAGAAAAATGCACTCAAAAAGTGTTGTTCCTTTGGAAAGGAACATCAAAAACAATCTGCGAAAATGTTGTTCCTTTGGAAAGGCAACCCAACGATCGGTGCTATTCCTTTTAAAAGGAATAGCAAAAATGAACGATGTTGTTTCTTTTGAAAGGAACAAAAAAAACATGCAGCAAAAATGTTGTTCATTTTGAAAGGAACAACAAAACTAATCAACAAAAATGTTGTTCTTTTTGGAAGGAATAATAAAAATAAACACACAAATAGACTGATTCTTAAGAGGAACGACTGTTGTTCCTTAAGAGGAACAACAACTGTTCCTTAAGAGGAACAAATAGATATAAACACGCAGATATGCTGTAGGGAACAACAAAGGAAAAAAATAAAGGAAAGAACAAAGCTAATGTGCAATCCATTGTCAAGAAAATCCAATCAGATAGAAAGGAAAATCTATGTACAGGTTTCAAGAAAAAGTAACTTTTTACAGAATTGGTGCTACCAAAGAATTTCCTTCTGCAATTGAAACTTGCATGGTGGGGTCCTTATTGTTCAATTTCCACTGGAGCGGAAATTACAATTTGAAGGGATCAACACCTGAAACACAAAAACATAAAAGAGATCAGAAAAGAAATAAAACTTTATTAAGTTACAACAACTATGATGTTATTTCCTAAGGGAATATCAATCTGTTAATGGGAAAAGAATGATCTTTTTAAAAAATGTTTTGGCAGCAGTGACATGAATCTTGAAATGGAAACCAATTCTTCATTTCTTCTTGTTATGAATCTGCTACGTAATGAACTGGATGAAATGCCCTTGCTTTACTAAAATTTCTCTCAAGAATCGCTCGTCCATAAATTGACCTTCTTTGTTCTCCTAAGACCTACAAAAAAACGAGTGTCTACCTGCAATAGAACATTAAATCATGGAGAAAAAGAGGTGTAAGAGCTCCTTTAATCCAATAATTATGCAAAAAAATAACAAGTATTTACTCTATAGAACAAATCCACGGAAAAATAAAACAAATTTTATTTGTCACCTGCGGGAGAGCAGTGGTTGACTATACTAACCAACAATGTTTTAATCATACGTTCTTTGTTTTTCGTCCGATTTGAGTGATTCCAAAGCCAAATGAGAGCTAATTCAAAGGTTTATCTCCACTAGAAATAGGTTTTAAAAATTCCATGTAATGGTATGTTAAATTTTCTTAGAACAACCTGTATAATAGAGTCATTTTCGATTTTCTAGTTCAGACCAACAGTTGATATTTCAAGCATATATTTTTCGTTTGATGGAAGATTCAACCGATTCAAATTGGAGATTAAATTATATTAATTTATTGATCTCAAATAAAAACATGTTTTGAAGATAAGAAGAATTGATGGGTCAAATACGTTAATGAACAGCCGAGAAAACAGAGTTTCAAGAGTGCTGATTTATGATAGACAGTCAGTATTTTGGTCATAAATTCCTCATACGATATCAAAATTGAGTGATTCAAATTGTTTTGTAAACTAGATTCATAGAGGAATCCACCATAGAAACAGGTTTTAAAAATATAGTCATTTAGGCCTCCAAAAACTGACTGTCCCAACTCTGTTGTTGAGCTGCCTACTAGACACCCTGTCAATGTTTTGGTTCTAACTTTTTCGTTTCAAATCCAAATGGAGTGATTCAAATTGGGTTGGAAATTAGAAATCAAGAGCTACTTAGGATAGAAACAGGTTTTAAAAATATTCAATTTTGGTCCCCCAAAACATGACTGTCCCAACTGTGTTTTCAGAAATTTCATCAAGCCCGCAAGCCAAAAAATATGATATTCAAGAAAATTTTCCATATTGGTGATAAAAATGGATATGAGTGTTTATAGAATTTTTATTTTCAATATAATGCATCTACATACAAAAATAGATTAAAATATTTATCACCGATATTGATTTCCACAGCGTGTTGCAACAAAACAACTATTTTTACAAAAATAAAATAATAAAAAAATGTGTTTATTTCTTTATTTATTTTATTTTCTCCACTAATATACTCTTCTTTGAATATCGAATATGCTTATGTATAAGAGTATTCCTAGTGGATCCATTTCTAAAATAAGGCCTCTAGTATTTACATACCCAAATTTGAAAAATGCATGTTGATAAATAGTAGGGTATGAGAAGCCAACTTCCCTTCTTGTAAAAAAAATTGGGCGAGAATTCTCAATTTCTTGGGAATATTGCTTATTCTCTTCTATTTGGCTATGTACCTCAGCAAAGGCTACAAATGGTGATTCTGGGGCCTGAAGGGAACTAGTAGGTTGTCTAGAAATAACTTTCCTAGGTCCTACTGATAGCTGAGATTCAGTTTTCTTAAGAATTTTGTCAATAAAGGTCGTTCTTCCAAGGGTCACTGGTCCCTTAGGTTTTTCAGGTTTGGGAGGAATTTTGTCTAGTCATTCAAAAATTGAAAGCATTCATTCGTACCTAAAATTTTTACCCAATTCTGTTGTCAAGCGGGCTGTGAGCAAGTATGTTCCTTGCTCGGTGCATAGGTTCTTACCTTCCATCTTTAATACCCGATTCTTTGCAAGTAGAAGAAAAGGTCAAATGTGCATCACTCCTTCTAAATAGCATACACTCTCCCTGGAAATGGCGCCAAAATGTTGAGGTATAAAAGGTATCTTTTTAACACCTATTTATCCTACATTAATTATCAATCGGGGAACGACTTTTTATTTCAAGAGTGTACTCAGTCTGAGGAGGCAATTTATCTAAGAGCAATTTTGTGTGAGATGTAGTACATTATTCTAAATACAAAAGTAAACAAATTCTTGGAAGAGAAATCTAATTACAATAACATAAATTCAAATGCTCTGAAATCCAACTATTCACTCAGCAAACATCAATCGAGGATACAGTAGCAATAACTCATTCCTCTAGAAATTGATGCAATTGAAATCAAACTGGAACAAGACAATCAATCTGGGAACGAGGAAGCAATAACCAATGTTCTCTACAGTTGATAGTCTTGCTCTCAAGAAATCAAAGGGAAATCCAAATTGAACGAACTGCTGTTGAAAGTAAACAAAGAAGAACTCTTATTAAAAGAAAGAATTAGAAATGAAAATCAATCTGTAATTGAATGGCTATGTGCATAAACAACAAAATCTAACAATGTAAATAAACAATTTTTCTGCAATCTAAAACTAATGAATCGGAAGTGATCAACAGTAAATATTAACTTAAAACAACAATTCTATTAAACACCAAGCCCACAGCAATCGTTGTTAAACATTAATCGACATGAACAACAAGCAAATGGAGTTAAATATTGAACAACAAAGCTTTAGTAAACAATAACAAGATGAATAATACGGGAATTAAGATCCTTGTTGAAATGGAATAGCGATGAAATTCATTAACGTAACACACCAAGATCCATAAGCAATTAAACAACAAACCAATTAACTTGCAAACTGTAATAAAAGCAAATATGAACTATCTCACAACAATAATGAAAATATAGAAATACAAACAGCAGATCGATCCACTAGGGTCGGGCCCTCAACCACCGGTGAAACGCCGCTGGGTTTTACTTCAGAGATTGAGAAATGGAATGAGAATGCATCTTTTTATTAATCAAACATGAATAGCTTTTACATCAGTTTCTCTTTGATCAAGAGAGTCAAGGAATTACAGTGTTACAAAAGGAATTCAATAATCATCCATTGTTCTCCAATACATAATACATTCTCTCCTTTTATAATCAGAAAGAGGAGAAATTAAATAGCAAATATGATCTCTCATAACAATATTGGATTGTTCCCAACAACTTGATCAACCAGAAAACATATTTCCATCAATCTTTCAACAAAACCAAGTCGAATTTGGATTTGGAGCTGAGATAATTTGGAGGACGGCCGCAACAACAAATCTAAGAAAATTGTGCTCAAAGAACCTTGCGTTTCTCTCAATACATGCCGAATATGGGCAAAAATTCGTTAATAAAATTAATTTGGTCCATTCTGGACAAAACCCATGTTCCGGATTTTCCAAATTCTTCTTCATTTGCCCAGAATCTCAACCGCAAAATTTTCACTTCTTATTCCAGCGAATTTCTGAATTGGAATATTTGATGATGATTTGGAGATCAAATCTGCAATCTGGCAAATATCTTGGAGGCTAAAATGGTGAGTGTTGGTACAAAATATATTAATAAACCATCATTGATAAAATTATGCATAATAATCATCAATTTATTAAAAATAAAGGAGAAGAAATAATATTCATCCATAAGAGCATAAATCAGTATAAAATGGATTTATATAATAAATTATAATAAATGATATGATAAAGAAAAGTAAAAATGGATGAAATAAGTGTTAAAAAGTGATCATATTCACGGCCCAACACCCACCTTCATGAATGACTGAAATTCAGATGCAAACACCAAGAGTAGGGGTAATCGAAATCCAATGTGTGTCACTACCTCTTTTGCGCCATAGGAAAGCGACCCTTGCATTGGGAAGGGACGATTCTCATGCCATGTTCTAGCCAAGCATATAATGAATTTAGGTGGCTCAAAGAAGAACATAGGGAAGTTAAATCCCATCAATAGTGAGGTGCACTCCCACTCAATAATAAATAGCCAACTATGCTTTACCATCGAAATCCAATTTCCTTCAGAGGCAATACCATAACACCAAGGGAAATAAAATCCTGCATTGATCTTGCATGCATGGGGTTGGTGACGCAACCCTCTATGCCCCCTCTTAATTGTAATTTTATTTTTGTCTACAACATATTTATTTGTGAACAATGATTCCCTTTTTTAGATTCATTAATGTTTTTTATAGATTTCTTAGTTGTAGAAATACAAACCACTTATGATTAAAATCTACTTATAAAGTAGAGGTAGTGTTATTACAAGATTAAAACCACTGACAAAATAAGCCATGGAAGAACCATAAATTGGATTTTAATTCATGGTGATGGGGGCTATTTGATTACTAAATTGTGGCGAAGTAATGTTTAGTTAGTAAACTTCAAATATTTGTTTGTTATCATTTCAAATTTACACTAAAATAAATAAATCTATACTCAGTTATTAGAATGGACATGTTTTCTATTGAGCACAATTTAGAAAATAATTTGCATTTTATCCAATCCATGGCAAATTTTAAGGATGTAAATTTAACCTAAAGTTTATAAACCTTGGCAAATATTACTAGTCCTTATATGAAAATTGTAAAATGTTTGGCCATATTTTAGTAAAATTGTTCAATTTTTTAAGGATATTATATAGTTTCTACAAAATTTTGGAATTTATTATTTAAAAGAAGAGTATCCTATAGAATTTGAAAGAATTGTTTTTAGGAAAAATGGAAAGTGAAAAATATTTTTTGGGAAAATTAATGGAAAAAATAGCCCTTGGGTGAAATTTATTTGCGAAAAAATTCTCTAATCTACTCAACTCTAGATATGTTTTATTTTAAGTAGAATTTGGAAGTTAAAGTTCTTTTGATTTAGTAAATTTAGGATTAATTATCCATACATACAATACACAATGCCTCACAAGTTTATAGAACCATGAGTTGATAACTAAATGAACTAGTGGATTGATCTTACCCCTTACCCTTGCAAAAGGTAATTATAAATCGTTGTCATTTTTGGAACCATTTTGAAGGAGTCACTAAGGAACTTGGATACTTTTTCTACATTGATTTAGGGAAAAACACACGATTAGTACACGATCTTAGATAACGATCAATGAATTATTTTCTAATCTCTATCCTAAGTGTTATGTGTTATGAAGTATTAGGATATATAAGAAGAATTGGAGATTCTCGAGGGTATTTACATGTCTAATATGGGCCACCCACATCATTAACACCATGCCAAGAAAACTAATAGGAGGCAACCTAAGGAGTGTTTTAGAACCTTATCATAACCACCCTATCAAACAAACTGCATCCAATACAATAGTTATCCATTCTCAAGTTGATTCTATAACACATGTTGTCATAATTTATCCAACTACAAAATATATTAATATTTAAGACACTCTAAACTATTCGGAGAACCATATCCAAGTGCATGACCTCTCTATTTATTCTCTTACTTCTAACATTTTTTTTGTATTTAGGAGAAATGAATTTTTAAACTTGGTTGAAGAAAGAGGAGATTATAATTAAAATTAATTTGCTACATTTCAATTACCTATTTGAGATTCAAGTGGCACAGTTAAAATGAATATTATCCCATCTTCAACCTTTCATAAATTTCATGGCTTGGCTAGTGAATATCCTAACAAATTACTCTTTGAATTTGATGTCATTTTTCGGAGCTATGATTAATCCTTTGATGATAAAAGGCTAAAATTATTCCTAGCTAACCGGAAGGAAGCAACACTTTGCTATTTCATGGATATTGGGAAGAATATTATTTGCACATGGGAGGAAATAAGAAAAACCTTCTTGAAAAAATATCAAGATATTATAATTTAAGAAATATTCGAGAAGAATTTTTCAAAATGGCTCAAAAGGATGATGAAATTTTAGAGGAATGCATTGAAATATTCTAATACAACCTGCAATGATCAAAATAGAAAAATTTGGATCCAAATATGCTTCAAGATATATTCCTCAAAGGAATATAAGATGATTAGATATATTTGTCAAATATCATGGGGGACAAGGATGGGAATATTTCAAACGATATGAAAAAAATTAGAGTTGTGTAATTGTTAGGTCCCATAATTTTGGTAGATTGGCAATTACCAAAAAGAAAAGGGTAACATCAAACCAATCTTTGGAGTCCTAGGACCTAGCCTTCCTAGACTCAGAGAGGGCTCTCTCTATGCTTATGTAAAGGATTAAACTTGTTTGATTTTAGGCTAGTTATAGGGATTAGGGTTTTTCTGTTTGTTTGTTTGGTTGGATAAGTCGTCAAGAAGAATAGGTAGAGTAAGAGAGGATCAATCCATTGGGCTATGGAGTTTGCAAAGATTTTGAAGAGTGCAAAAATAGTTCAAGGGTGTTTCATAGGGCAAGTAAACAGGGCCAAATGGATCTAAGTAGGTTTTGAGTGAGTGAAATGAAATTGGAGGAGTGAATATAGTAGTTAAGGGGAATCAAGGATCCTTTAAACAAACTAATAACAAGGAAAAGCTTTCAGCATGATTAGCATAGTAAAAACTTGATGAGCAATGAAGGATTCTTCAATCAAACAATACTAAGCAGACCTTAGAGCAACATATGAGTAAAGATAGAGAGAAGTTTAAGGATTCTATGAAACTTACTTGCAAACAATTAGATTTTCAACTCAGTAAAACTAAAGAGCACTTAAGAATTAATTAGTTAGACTTCAAGTAAGAAAACATAAAGATCAAAGGATGTAGACAAAGCAGGGTGCCAAAAATACATATCCTACTCTAATATTTCTATCCCATGATCAAAGAAACATAATGAGAACTAAATAAAACATGTACAAAGGTGGGATACATCACCATTCAACAAAGCTTTATGAATCCTTAGAATGAGCTCAATCCACAGCTGCTCAGTCCAAAGCCATCACAAGACACCAAAGCCAATTTCACAAATAAACTCAGAGTCTATATCATATTATTATCAGCAACCAACCAACAATTACAATGAGGCCTCAAGGCTCTATTTAACCAAAAAATGAGGAGGCGGAAACCCTAAGAGGCTTCTAGAAACCATAAATACGCCATAAATATCATTTATGTCCAAAGAGGCCATGCAAGGCCCAAGGCACATAATAACTATTGCAATAAATGAAAGATAACTTAAACATAACTCCTCAAACAGATTTGGAGTGATTTTCCCAAAAAAAACTCGAAAATATCCTTCAATGTGTTTTTTTGACTTTTTGCAAGGGGGCAGCTTCAGAGGTCTGAAGGCGCAGCGCCTGCACAGGAAAATTGAGTCATCTTGTAGCCAAGTTTTGAAGGCCTTCCCAATGTCGGCATCGGCTCCATGATGGCTTGTTGGAAATCCTATTGAGAATAATTTCCAAAATTTCCCTTGGTTTTCTCATTGGGCTCCATTAACATGTTAAAAAATCAAATCTCCCAAGGCCGATGAAGGTGCAATGCCAGCCCTAAAAACATGGCAAAAAGGTGAAAATTGGCATGTTTTTAGGTCTTTTGAGGGACCAAAAATGCTCCAAGTGCTCTGAAATTTGGTGTGCATGATGTCCTTGGGTTTATGAATCCAAAAATTTAAACTTTACTTCCATTGGATGCATGTAGGAAAAGAGTAACGCCAAGGGTTTTGCGCTTTCGACCCTTAATATCAGTCAAAAAACCAAAAATGCCAAAAACTTTCAAAAAATTTCAATTATCTTCCTCATGGTGTTTGGGAGGCTTGTAGAGAATATTCAGCAAGGATTCCAAGTTTTTCTTGGTCTTTTGGCAAGGGCTCCTTTGAGCTTGGCCCTTACAAATTTGTTCCTCAAGGCATAGCGCTTGGCCATCTTTTTCCGTAGGCCAAGGTTCCTTTCTGTCTTCTTCAACTGCTTATTTTCATCCTTGTAATACTTAATGATATACTTTTCCATGCCAAGCTTTCTTTGTAGATCCCTAATCTCTGCATCCTTGCTTTGGAGAAAGATGCTTGTAATCCTCTCCTCATCTTCTTTTTCACTATCAAGGTCAATGAATTGGCACTCTTTTTTAGTTTGATACTTGCCTTTCTTATCTCCAACAGTGACCTTTTCATTGCCTTTGTCAAGCTTTTTTGTTGATGTAGAAGGCATGTCCCCTTGCCTTTTAGAGGCAGCAAAAACATGCCTTTCTCCTCTTTGGTACGTCAAAGGAATAGGTTCAACTCTGCTCATTTTAGATCCATATGTTTTGTTTCCATCATTGTGGTCATCTTTTTTTGGCTCGCTGACATCTTGGCTCACTTCTACATTTGTATCATTCATGCTGACATCACTACTCTTTCTTTGGCTATTTTCTTCATGGCTGTCTTCATGATCACTATGAACTTCATTGTCATTTGTTTCACTTATGTCAGCTTCTTTAGTACCTTGACTGTTGCTTACCTCATTATCTCCAATATCAGCCTCATTGTTTGCCTCTTCACTTACTATCATCATTACCACTCTTAGGAGCCTCATCAAACTCTGTTTCATTGTCTTCTTTCTCCATGTTTTCTGCACTATTCTTTGTAATGCCTTCATATTATTCATCATTACTGCTAGAAGTCTCATGGCTGTGATATTTACTGATATTATCAAACTCTTCATTTTCTTCACTGTTATCATTATCTTCATTGACTTCTTGGTCTTTGGTTTCACTGTTGTCCTTGGCATCATCATCTGTCTCTTTGTCACTTTCTTCATTTGTATCCATACTACCTTCTGCCTCTTCATCTTCAACATCATCATTGCCCTTATCATCATTTGTTTCTTCCATGCTGACATCACTGCCCTCTACCTCTTCATTTTCTTCCTCTTTACTATCCTCTTCTTCATCATTGCTTGATTTATCATTGCCCTCTCCTTCATTCTTATTTGATGGTTCATCTTCATTTCCCTCATTGTCTGATGCATTAGGAGAGGGTGAGGAAGGAGGATGGGATGATGAGGGCACATTTTGCTGAGGATGGGGTTGTGGGTTTGTGAAGACCTCATGGGCAATGAAAACCTCCCATGGTATGCCCTTTTGCTCCAATTGATGTAGCACAACCATCTTGATTAAAGAGTGATGAAACAAACTTTGCATTTGCTGGGAATAGTTCCTCTTTTGTACAACAGAAGACATCTTTTCAATACTCCTATAGAGGTAGTAGGGTAAATGAAGCATCTTAACTCTAGTAAAGTGCATGAGTAATCTCATATGATAGGAGTAAATTCTAGAGTACCTTCCCTCACATGTAAAAAATTTCATGATGACCCTCATCAAAGGTGCATACCTCTCCAACAAATGTGAAAAAGGGAAGATAGATTTGTAGTCTTCTTTGTATCTAGCTTTAAGAAATGGCTCATAGCAGCTTATGTCTAAATTGGCTCTTTTGAACCATTTTTCACCAACATTGGGTATGTCTGTAGCATGGGAAATGGCATCTGAGGAGAGTTCAAAGGTCACCCCTGCAAAGTTTGATTGTTTGTCATGTAGGTTAAGGATGAATAACCTTGTGAGCTCTGGGTGACTTTGTACCTGTTGTACTCTTTCACAAAAGTGAAAACATCCCACATTTTGGAAACATGTGACAATCATAGGAGAGGTATTAAGCTCCATTGTGACTTGGGGTTCAAACCTATTAATCTTCCCACCTCTATGTTTTTTCCTCCTAGGCACTTGGCCTTCTTCACCACTACCATTTTCTCCTTCTCATGACATTTTTATTACTGTTGTTTTGAAACAAACCCTAGCTCTGCTTGTGAAGCTGATATGAGAAGTGATGGAATGATGGTAAGAAGTAAGCTTTTGCAAGTGAGTGATAGGGATGAATGAAGGTGTAAGTGTATGACTGTGAGGGAGAGCTAGAACTCAAGGACAAACATCAGCTACTTGTTATAATTATGCTCTAACAGTAACTTGTACAGATGCTAATTTTGAAATGGAGGGGGCAATGTAAGGTTACTTTGTTTTCAGTGTATGGAGTAGACCCTTTAAGATTTGATGAGGGAACAACTTCAAATCACTGCAACCACACTATTGTATCCCTGTTTGACTAATATCTCCTTGTTTGCAGGTGATGGAGGTTTAAACAAGATTTTTGCATGAAGATTAGGGTTTTACCTTAGGGTTTTTTCAATTTATCTTAACATCAAAACATCAAAAATCTCTAGAGGGAAAAGCATGACATCCACCTACCAATTTAGAAATTCTTTGAAGACCCTTTGATGGAAGCTTGGAGGTATTTTTGATGTTTTTGGGCGTTTGCAAGTGTAGGAGGAGCTTCAAGCTGAGAGCGCAGCGCCTACACGCATATTCAGGCCTGTCGGGTCTACCGAAAGCACAACGCCTGCATGTGTGTCGGGCTTGTTGGGTTATGAACGCGTAGTGCCTGCACACCTCTGTCGGGCTTCCCTACCAAAAGCGCAGCGCCAGAACGCCTCTGCACGGGCCTGTCGCGCTGTGAATGTGCAGCACCGGAACACCTCTGCACGGGCCTTTCGGGCTTCCTGGACGAACGCGTAGCATGCCTCTAAACGCATAACATGTGCCTCTAAATGCACAATGCAATGCTAATTTGCACAGGAAATTCCTCTGAACGTGCAATGCCTGACCTTGAATGCACATCGCTGGCCTAAACATGCAACGTCGGGTGGACTTGCCCAGTTTTGACTAAAAACTCACAATTTCTCCTTCTGAGGACTTATAATTATTCTTCAAGGAAACAATGAGTCAAAGAAAACTCAAAATAACCTTTTATATGTTTGGGATTCAAATTAAATCATTTGTGAACCCATCTCCTAATGTTTTGAGTCCTTTAAATTTTCACTAAGTCCGTTGACACTTTGCTGTGTAGGAGACTTAAAAACCTCTAAGTGATTTTTCTTTTTTGCTTCTTGAGAATTTATATGCTCATTTGATGTCTTCTTTGGAGGATTTTTTTTTTTCTGAATATGGCTACTTCTATATTGATACAAAAATAGTATTACATGGAGGCCGAAGCCTCGAGAATTCCAGCCCAATGCTGAGGCATTCTTGCGTTACCAGCTGGTAATTGATCATCAAAACATTTAGGAGAGAGACCATGAGAGCTTTGAAGAGCAGTGATACTGTCTGTTCCTAACAAGTGACTGACATATGTGACTGCAAATTGAACAGACCTTGACAAAATGACTCCTGTGGAGTGAGCCAGAGTGGCGAGATTTTTACAATTTCGAGCCATAATAAAAACAAAAGTGACAGTTCTAAAACCTGTGACTAGAGCAAGAACATGGACATAATGCAGAATATAACTCCCACGCAGGGGAGACCGACCATAGAGCAAAAGAGAAACCATAAGAACAGTAGCAGAATTAAGCAGATGCATAAAATTGTAGATGAACACCTTCAGGCCGATGAAAACCAAAACACAGGCGTGCGAACCTGGAACCATGTTACTGAGCAGAGGGAGGATCTTCCTCGACAATGAGGCAGCCGAATTTGTAAGGATCCTCATCTTCAGGAGGAGGATCATCCTGGCGCTCAGGACCGCCATCATTTGGAGCTGAAGGATTAGCCTGAACACCCAAGTTGGCCGCATTGCCAGAAGAAACATTCTTCCCGATATCCGCCTAGGGATTGCTGTGCTCTGCCTCCGCTAAGTGCTCCCGAGCAGCCTCCGTGGTGGCGCGAACCTGGTCCGAAGAAACCTGTTCAGAGGGGGCAGCCCGAAGGTCTATGGTCACCGTTGCAAGGAGAGGGGTGTTGTCAATACTGCAGGGGAAATGAAAACGGGCATGGTGAGAATGCGCCCTGGATGACAAGCGAAAATTCCCAGCGGGGTTAAAACGATTCCGACCCCTTCCTCGACCTCTTCGCGGAGCAGGAAGACGGACAGGTCCGAATTCAGAAGAATATGACGAGGAATCGGAGTTGGAGGGAGAGGAACAGTTGATAGCACGCCCAATGGCACCCCCACGCCTGCAACGCATTCTCGGGCGTAAGCGGGGCATGGTTTGATGGTCAGAGGGAACAGTAAGAGCAGGA
>CM076575.1:883182808-883359219 GCA_034641835.2 Pinus albicaulis
AGAATTGATGCAGGAGCATCATCTCCCAAAAACACATTGTATTTTACCTAAGCTAGGGGGTTTCATGTTTTGAAGAAATATTAAATCTTCATGTAAATATTAATATTATTTTGATTAATTAATTATTTGTGAGAAATTGTATATGTGAGAGAAATTAGTTTCTAGATTATTTAGAATTAATGAGGGAGCCTAAGTTGGAATTAGGTTCTAAGTTTTAGGGATGAGAATCTATCTTTTAGGGATGTTGAGAGATTTAGGGGTTTGTTGAGGAATTGAAGGGATAAAGCATTAAATTAGATTACTTTTAAAATTGTATAAATAGGAAGGGGTTTTGAGAGAAAAATACATTGAGATTGTGAGTGAGAGTGTGAGCGGTGAAGGGGCTTCTGTTTGGGCAGCCTTCAGCAATTGTAAAAGGGCCAAATTATTGGAAATCAGGCCTAGGAAAAGATTGTATTGTAAGTATTTTGTGTGTCAATACATCCTTTGATTTTTTACTGTATGTCCAGTATTGAGTTTGCGTGAGATTGGATTCATGTGTTCAATGAATAAAACGAAATTAGGTGGAAATGAATTGGATGTATCTGTGGAATAGAGATTCGATTTTATATCTCACTCTGAAGTTTTATATTACAAATTAAATTCAGAAAGTGATGAAGTTCGAATGCATGTTATTGACTGCGCTAGTGATGCGAATGATGGAATTAAAAATAATTGTTTATGGTAATGTCTAACATGAATTTAAGCCTGCGTTCTCTATGGGAAGGATTGTATTTTGTTTCATTGGGTGAAAGCGCTGTCAATTAGCGGATCCATATATATTTGCTATATTCAGAATTCAATTAAGTATGATGGGTGAATCGATCTTTCCATACATCGATTTGGGTGTTTGCTGTGATACACAGTGATGAAATTATGCTGCAGGCATAGATGTGGTCGATTTGTAGCATTGAACAAAATAGAATGTATTATCCTCATAATTCCAGGATGAATGCAGAGTTGGAGCGTTAATGAAACGCTATTTATCTGAATGTGTGATAGCTCGTTTGCAAAATGGAATAGCTTGTATAAGATAGTGTATATTGATGCAATAGCAGATTGCTAATTGGTGGATCGTTGAATGGCTTCCATAGCGCAGTTTAGAATCGATTGTGAGGTCAATGAACACATAAATGAACCTGGAGCTATATTGATACTGAACAATCAGTGATTGAATGTGTAAATAATTCCTGGAGGAGAAATGTAAGTCAACGAATTCGGTAAAGTCGTTGAGTTTGAAAGGCGCTGGAGAATTGTGGAAAGTCAAGTCTGGAAAATTCGTTGAAGTGCAGCAGTTGCGTTGTGAAAGAATATCAGTAATCATAAAGAGTTGGTTTCATCTTGTTGAATTTGTGCGGTGTAAAGGCGAAACAAACCATTTCAAAGGATGCAGATTTATATATAAATCGATTTATTTGCCAAGTGATTTTTAGAACTGCACAGAAGAAGAGACAGCGTTTTAATGGACAGCGTTTTTAACACAGGTATGTTTTATCTTGTTGGAATAAAAAACGGTCTTTTGAATTAAGAAAACTCTTATGAATCGACTGGTTCAATTGCTGTGGAAGTAATTTAGTGAAACTGGAATATTCGCCATTTGAAGTCGAGTAAGATGGTGTTATGTCATAGAATTGAGTTGTAAAAACCTGGACAGCGATCAACGAAAGTAGTGGGCGGAATGAATGGAAGAATCTATGGCTGAAGGCGGTGGTATCACATTGAAAAATCAGAGTTTTAAATTTGATATATTAACTATGTTTCTATTATTGCAGAAAGAAAGTCCTTGAAAAGCGATGAAAGGTAATAGGTAAACGAATGGTATTGACCTTTTCGAATAGTTGATTAAAATCCTGAGATGGATATTTTAATGATTATAATTGATGAAGCTTCAGCATGAGATATTCAAATTTGGGCAGATTGTTTGGGATTGAATAAACAATGTTAAGTTCATTAAAAAAAGAAAACCAAGGGCGCATTTAGATTGAATCCAGCATATGAGAATGTGATTGTGATGATTGCTAAGGTAAGGAGTATGAATTTGAATAATGAATGGAATGTTTTGAAACTGATTGAAATTACATTTTGTATGTGAAACTACAAGTTTCCAGAATGAAAGGAGAATGAAAGTAGCCGGGATTGAAGTTTTTAATTTGAATGAAAGCTGAAATGCATTCTATTATACATAGAGAAAAGATTCTGGGGTATTGCAAGCTCTAGGCTTGCGTCAAGAATCTACCATCTCTAGAGAGAGTCATTGTACTAAATGAGCTAACGCACAGACAAATATTCTTCGTACTCCTAAACCAGCATGGATTAACGATGCTTGGTAAATTTGGGAGGTTGAATGATTCATTAAATAAACATAGTCGAAGCCCTACCATGAGCCTGATTTTAACAATATTTGCAGAGCCAGACCAAAATCCTCATAAGTACAGAGAATAGACAGCTAACAATTGTCGTGGAAGGAAAAAAATAAATCCATCCCACTGCACAATGAATCAAACTCCATGATTGAGGTATTCCACAACAAATTCCACCAGAATCTAATTAAATACACCAAACGCCCTGTAATAAAGTGAGATAAGATAACATGCCACTTGTAAAAGAACACAAGACACCAAGAAGGAGCCTTGAGCATCCATCGATGGAAAAGCAAAGATCATTGGATGTTGAGGCCCTTCCTTTTCTAGAGTTTAGCCAAAGGATGGGTTGAGATGGAGGCAAATGGCATCAAACCAATTCAAAAAAAAGTTTCTCATGATGAATAATAAGGAAATAAGTGTGCCTTGATATTCCAATAATAGCTAAAGGATGGGAGAATTAATAAAACCATGATTCATTCCCATTCTTCCCCGACTCAATGCAGATCCTTTCTTGGCTAAGGAATATGTCACCAAATTAAAATGTCCATACAAGAGATCCAACTATAATATTTGAACTTAGAGTTGATTAAGATAATCCTTTGGAGCAAGGGAGACTATTATAAGCGTGTAGTCTTCTTAGCCTTAATCATTTGTTGAAAAAGAGATATTAAATCGCCAAAAACCATTTGTTGAAAAAGAGACATTAAATCGCCAAAAACCATTAGGTTAGATATTACTTTCTATAGAACAAGATACTCAACTTAATTGTTGGTCGCAAAACCAAGTCCCCAAACATAGTAGGGCACAATTTTTTTTTTTCTAACTAAGCTTACTAATTCTCCCACTCGTGCGTGCCCCTCAACTCCTAATTTTTAATGCATTGTTTTCCTTTATTTTTATTTTCAATTAGACATATTTATTAATATTAATTAATCATAAATATTTTTCTATCTCAACAACACTCCTTGCATCCCGTTACACTACATTTCTTTTCATTCAACGTCATAATTATTTTCAAATAAATTCCTTATTTATATCCTTACTATCAGTATGAAATAATAAAACAATTTCTTAAAATGCCAACTACTAAAATAGGTTCACGAGGCAGCCTCCGATTCTTAACCCTAGGAATCCTCAACAAAAGTATAACATCTATATATCAATCAAACGGAACAGCACCTCATTAATACGTGTTGTGAAACATATTTGCAAAAATCAAATGTTTCTCATATAATATTCTTGTAAATGAATTCGCAGAATTCCCATATGTTGATAAGTGTATATAATTTCCTTTCTCAAAGGATATAGGATATACATCAATAATAAATAGGAAAGCTTGAAAAATCACATGGTGCGAGGCTACTTCAACTCTTCTTCTTTAAAAATTAAATTCATCAGATTCTACAAAATAATTTTAGTATAAGAAGATATATATCGATAATTTATAATTGGTTGTCACTGTATTTCCCTTTGAAATTATAAAATCATATGTAAATTATTTAATAAATAATAATAGTTTATGATGATAGGTACTGATTTTTCTAAACATTTGCATTCCGGCCATTTTAACTATAATGCATTGCTATATTAAAAATAATTAATGTAAAATACATATGTGTGCGTGTTACGTGAATAATAAAATTGAACCATTATATAACAATAATGTGTTAAATTGTTTCATTTATATCAAATTGAATTTGGTGTACGAAACTTTCAATTCAATTTAACCAAACTTAATAACTATGGTTTTAAATCCCTATCAAAACAAAAAAAAATTGAAAAATAATAGTTATATCAATTAATAATTGTAAATAACATATAAAAATATTTAAAATACTAAAACAAAATTCAAACATGAAAATAGAAAGGCACTTTCCAAACAATGTTATTGGTTAATTGTAGTATGAATACCACAACTATATTAATAAATGTTATTATAATCATTGATAAAGGTTTATAAATAATTATTTATTTATTAATAATAATATTAATAATTTTAAATAAATAGTAATTATTAATAACTAATTATTAATTATTAATAATTAATAATTAATATCAATATTAATTATTATTAATAAATGGAATTATTGATAATTTATAATTATAAATATCAACTATTAGTAAATATATTAAGCATTATTTTGTTACTCTTAGAATCATTGCAAAAGAATGTCTCAATAGTAAAGCCAATCTCTTTTGTTGATTTATGGACTTTAGGAAAGCTTTCAACAATGTTCCTTGAGATAAGCTTTGGGAGCTACTTAAAGAGATCATGGTCCCTCCTCAGTTGAGGATTGCAGTGATCCATCTCTATGAGACCATCACTGCCAATCTCAAGACCAACGAGGGGTGGTCTAAAGAAATTAAATACAATATTGGAGTTAAGCAAGGGTGTCCCTTATCCCCTACCCTTTTTGGCATATACATCAATACGCTAGAAGTGTGCCTGGAATCTACGGTATCCAAGGGCACCGAGCTTGCTAGTTTTCTCATTACTCTTCTCCTCTATGCCGGTGATATTTCTTCTTGCAAAAATCCATGATGACCTTGACAAGCAGCTTCAAATTCTTCATGACTATTGTTCCATTATGGGTATGACAGTTAATATCGAAAATACTAAAGTCATGATCATTAAATACAAAAGGATCACCCGTAGTTTCGTGTATAATAATGAGTGCTTAGAGGAGGTTTCTTCTTATAAATATTTGGGAATTGACTTCCCTCATCAACTCAACTAGAATTATAACATCGAGAAAATGATTATTAGGGGATGGAAATATTATTATGATATTGAAAACAATTGTAAGTAAAACAATATTTACATTTGGAGTAAAAAGAGGTTTCTCTTTGAGAACCTCGTCACCCCTATTGTCTTATACAGATGTGAAGTTTTGGGTTGCAGTATATCCAGAGATTCATGGAGAAATATTGAGATGATTCAAAAAAAATTCATAACCTGCAACCTTAAGATCAAGGGAAATACTCCCTATCCTACCTTCTTGATCAAATCTCGTTTGTCCCCCATTGAAAGTACGTCTATGTTTAGATATCTTATGTATAAGAAGAAGCTTTAAAAAAGGCTCCCAAAAATTGCTTCTAATTGTAGTCAAAACCCCCACCTTAGCGTCAAGCGTGGGTGGCATAAGGATGCCCAGTCTTGGCTCAACCATTTGGGAATAAAGGAGGATCTCAGTATGGGAAGAAAAGATAATGTCAAAAATACTATTACCTCCAAGTTTAAGGACAAGTTGTGGGAGTATCAGGTGCTGGAGGGTAAAATGAAGTTAAGATACTATAAGGAGGTGATCAACCCCACCCTTGATAACCAAAATTATCTCTTTGTGTTGTCGAGCACTTGAAAAAAATGAACATCTCTAGGATAAGAACTAATTCCCATGAGCTTTGGAGTGACACCAAGAAGAGGTTTATTCCCAAAACCCCTTGGAACGATAGAACCTGTCAGATTTGCGATTCCAGGCAGGTAGAAGATGAAAAACACTTCATTTTATACTGCACGACTCTTACCCACATACACTCTCAATTCCCTAACATGTGCCACACTTCCCATCTTCTCGACCTATCAAGCCAGCTCACCTATAGTGATCTTGGAATGCTTTTTTCCCTTCTCTTTGATCACAGAAACAAGATTTTGAAGAATCAAACTTAGATTCTTTCTCCTCTCTTAAGTTTTGATAGAACACATTGGTCTAAATGGACGATAAACACCATCATCATCATAATTATTGATAATTAAAAATTAATAATTAAATAAATTATAATTATTAAAAATTAATAATGAAAAATGAAAAATTATAATTATTATTAATTAAAAAAATAAAATTAATAACTAATGTTTAAGGGGTCTTGGATATATGGTGATTGGGTGCTCTATTAAGACATTTGTTGATGTCAAGTAACAATTCCCTGCTCGATCGGGGTGATATATTGGACATGATGAAAATGTAGTCCTTCCAAGCTTACAAAAAAAATAAAAGGAATAATAATAACTAATAACTAATAACTAATAATTAAAAATTAAACATTTAATTAATAAGTAGAAATAAAAAAAATTAAAGTCCCATGGGGGAAGCTCAATTAGTAATCTTAGATTCGTGAAGTTGTTGAAATTCGAGAGACCTGGGTTCAAATCCCGCCTAACATAGCTCGGTTTACAGAGAGGAGGACAAGTCGTAGGCCCCTAGAGGTTTACTAGAAGTTACATGTCAAGCGGGCTACTCACTTCCTCTAGGTCACAAAAAAAGAAATGAAAATTATTAATAATCAATAATAATTAATTAATAATTATAATTACTAATAATAGCTATTAATAATCAATAATACTTATAATTATTGTTCACAAAATGGATAAATATGTTAAAACAAATGGATTGATACTATAAACCCAAGGGATTATTCATATTGAAAATCGCAAAAATTAAAAATCTCAAGGGATTAATGAACTTTGGAGGTTAACATTACAAACCCAAGGGATTAATAAACTTGAGAGTTTAACATTACAAACCCAAGGGATTAATAAAACCAAGGAATTTTTAATATTATAATCCCAAATAATTAATATCATAAACTTTGAGGATTATTAACACAAGCAATCAATAAACCCAAGGGATTAATATTATAAACCCTATGGATTAAAAACTGAAAGGATTAACATTATAAACCCAATGGATTAATGAACCAAACTAATTATTGATATCATAAATCCAAGGGACTAATATTATAAATGCTAGAGATTAAAAACCTAAGGAATTAATGAACCCAACTAACTATTAGTATTATAAACTGAAGGGATTAATAAACCCAACGAATTAATATTAAACCCAATGAATTGGTAAACATGAGGGATTAATATTATGAAATCAAGGGATCCATTATAAACTTTAATATTATAAATTGAATATTAAAATACCATCATATTATAAACCTTGTATTAAACCCAAGTTTTGTATTGCAAGAATGCTACATTGAATAAAGTACAATGTAATGTAACATTGTGACAATGGACCATGTTTGACCACGGTTAATAATGATTAATCATGGTTGACCATGGTTAATTTAAATATTGACCATGTGACATTCGACCATGGTTGACCATGAAAGAGCATGGTTGACAATGGTCGAACATGGTTGATTTTCATCTTCAGACAATATTTGTCACATTGCGACGTTGGACCATGGTTGACCATGGTTGACCATTATTATAAACCTTAGGGACTTATATTAAACCCTACAATTTATATTATAAACCCTATGAATAATATTATACCCTAGAATTATGAACCCTTAGATTAATAAACTATAGGGATTGATATTATAAAGGAAATGGACTAATAAACACAAGGAATTAATACTAAAAATCGAAGGGATTGTAAACCCAATGGTATAATATTAAATACAAGGGTTTAATATTATAAACCCAAGTATATAAACCCTAAGATAAATATTAAAAACCCTGAAATAAGCATGGTTGACCATGGTAGACTGTGGTTAATTTTCATATTGAGGCAATCTTTGTCACAATGTGACGTTGGACCATGGTTGACAATGATTGACCATCGTTGATTTTCATATTGAGGTAGTGTCACAATGCAGAGTTAGACCATGGTTAACCATAGTTGATTTTCATATTGAGACCATCTTTTTCACAATGTGACTTTGCACCATGGTTGACCATGATTGACCATGTTTGACGAAGGTTGAACATCGTTTATTTTCATATTGAGACCATCTTTGTCACAATGTGATGTTAGATCATGATTGGCCATGGTTGACCATGATTATAAACCTAAAGGATTAATATTATAAACCATATGAATAACATTATACTCTTGTATTATGAACCCTTATATTAATAAACCCAAGGGATTGATATTATAAACCCAAGGGATTAATACTAAAAACCCAAGGCACTATAAACCCAAGGGAATAATATTAAGCCCACAGGATTAATATTATAAATCCAAGGTATATAAACCTTAACATAAATAGTATAAAACCTAAAATAAGCATGGTTGACCATGGTTAATTTTCATATTGACACAATCTTTGTCAGAATTCTATGTTGAACCATGATTGACCATGGTTTATATTCATATTGTGACAATATTTGTCACAATGCGATGTTGGAGCATGATTGATCATGCTTGATTTTCATATCAAGCCAATCTTTTTCACAATGCACCATTGGACTATGGTCGACCATGGTTGACCATGGATGAACATGGTTGTCACAATGTGACATTGGGCTAAGAAACAATCTTGGACACATTGTGACCATTATTATTGACCATGGTTGATTTTCATATTAAACCCTAAGATTTATGTTATAAACCTTATCAATAATATTATAGCCTAGGAATATGAACACTTAGATTAATAAACCGAAGGGATTGATATTATAAAGGCAAGGGACTCATAAACACAAGGAATTGATACTAAAAACCCAAGGATATAATATTAAATCCATTATAAACCCAAGGCATATAAACCCTAAGATAAATATTATAAACCCTAAAATAAGCATGGCTGACCATGGATTACCATGGTTGATTTTCGTATTGAGATAATATTTGTCACAATGTGATGTTGGACCATGGTTGACCATGATTTATTTTCATATTGAAACAAATTTTTTTACAATGCGACGTTGGACTATGGTTGACCATAATTTAACATGGTTCATCATGGTTGATTTTCATATTGAGACAATATTTGTCATAATGTGACGTTGCGCCATGGTTGACCATGATTATAAACTTAAGGGATTTATATATAACCCTAGGATTAATATTATAAATCCTATGAATAACATTATACACTAGGAATATGAACCCTTAGATTAATAAACCCAAATGATTGATATTATTAACCCGAGGTATTAATCAACCCAAGGGATTAATACTAAAAACCCAAGGCATTATAAACCCAAGGGAATAATATTGTGATAATTCCTAGATCTCATACATCTAAGGAATCCTACTGAAACAACTAAGTGTACTTCTCCTAATAATTAAATCACATTACATAATTAATTCAGATCTCAATTATCAAAGCAACTACAGAAAAAACCTACACTAAAAATTTAATTCAGAAATAAGGAATTGAACAAGGAAATCATTCACATATATGAAACCATTATTTTTGTACTAAGTCCCGGGAAAAACCCAACGCGGGAAAACCAATGCAACAAATCTAAGGGTTTTATTATTATGGAGTAGCAACATTTGAATACATATCTTAATACCATTGGGTAATTTAGTTACAGAGAGAGAAATAATGGAAGAAGAATTTGTGAGAAATACCTCACTTAATCACTGATTTTTGGGTTGATCCGGATTAATAAAACACTACTCTCGACGGACTATGCACAATCCAAGCACTAGAACTTCCAACCAATACGTCACCCCCTTCCACGCTTAGGGTGAGCCCTCCTGCAAGTTGTTTTTCCTCTGTGGATGCTGAGTAACAACCTCTCAATACTACTTTATGAATCTTGACCTCTGAAACTGAACCACCAGCAAAATTCTGAAACCTCTTCCTCTGCCTCTACACTACCTCTGCATGAACTTACGTAGTCACTGTGTCAGCCCCTCCTTGCCACGTTAGCTAGGCTAGATCACCTCTGCCTCTCTCTCTAACTAATGCTCGACCGGTTGAGAAAATCTCTTCCTCTCTGGATGCTATCTCTGCCCCTCACTACATTGAATCAATTAGATTTGATCTTCATCCGAGCACTACTCTTTCAGAATAATTCGATCTCTACATTCACTTGGTGTATTTTCCAAACGACCCTCAAGCCTTCCTTTATAGTCTTCTCGTTGATAAATCAACGACCTAGATTAGAAGTCTAATCAATGGCTAAGATAAGAATATGACTTAGTCCATGTCCTCTAGAGGATTCTCACTCTGTTTTACTTAATTCCCTTTAATTATTTAATTTCCCTAAGTTAGACTTAGAGTCGCCATTAAAATAATAAATTTTTCAAATAAAACAAAATCTGAGAGGAATTTCCACAAACTCTTTCTGGGTTCTTTGGAATACTAGTGTCTTAGCCTCTCCACAAAATTTGAGACTTATATCACTTTCTGATGCTTAAAAAATCAACAAATATCAGGCCCAAGGGATTAATATTATAAACCCAAGGTATATAAACCTTAAGATAATTATTATATACCTTAAAATAAGCATGGTTGATAATGGTTGATTTTCATATTAACACAATATTTGTCACAATGCAACGTTGAACCATGGTTGACCATGGATGAACATGGTTGTAACAATGTGACATGACATCGGGCCAAGAGACAATCTTTGTCACAATGTGAACATGATTATTCACCATGGTTCATTTTCATATTAAGACAATATTTGTCACAATGTGATGTTTTACCATGGTTGATTTTCATATTGAGGCAATAATTGTCAGAATGTGACGTTGAACCATTGTTGACCATGGTTAAACATGATTGATCATAATTGACCATGGTCAACCCTGTCTGACCAATGTTGACCAGAAATGACCATGGTTGACCATGATCAATTTTCATATTGAGAAATCCTATAATAAACCCTAAGATAAATATCATAAACCAAGGTATATAAACCCTTTGATAAATATTATAAATGGTAAAATAAACATGGTTCACCATGGTTTATCATGATTGATTTTTCTATTGAGGCAAAATTTGTCAAAATGCGATGTCGAATTAATAAACTGAAGGGATTGATATTATAATCCCAAGGAACTAATAAAACTAAGGGATTAATACTAAAAATCCAAGGCATTATAAACCCAACGTATATAAACCTTAAAATAAATATTATAAACTCTAAAATAAGCATGGTTGACCATGGTTTATTTTCATACTGACACAATATTTGTCACAATGTGACGTTGAACCATGGTTGACCATTATTTATGTTCACAATGTGATAATCCTTTGGGTATAATAATATTGAGGGTTATGTTTCTCATATTTACTCTTACCAATTCAAATGTAAGTTAAAATTATTCTCCTTTATTATTGTTTATATATATATATATAGAGAGAGAGAGAGAGAGAGAGTGAGAGAGTGACATTGTTTCACTAATGTGGTGGAGGACGCTTGATTATTAATATTAAAGAATAATAATGATTATTACTGAACACTTATTAATAAAATTATTAATATTTATATTAAGTATTAAATAGAATGGTGAATATATATATATATATATATATATATATATATATATATATATATATATATATATATATATATATATATATATATATATATATATATATATATATATATATATATATATATATATATATATATCGAAAGAGAGAGAGAGAGAGTTGTCGATGCCATCTATTTTAGCGTCTAAATAAATAAATAAATCTCTTTTCGACATTTTAGATTTTCTTTAGTGTATTTATTATTCTCAATGCAATGCAACATGTTCTATGTAATGCAATTTAGGATAGAAATGCTAAACTCGCAACCATTTCATTGCTTTACAAAAAAACCAACAAATCAATACTATTTACCCAACATAACAATAAACCCAATGAAATAGAACAATAAACTAAACGAAACAACACCTATACCAAAAGGGACCATAAACCCGAGAAAATTTATCCCAACGAAAGGGATCAACACTATAAACCCAATGTTTATAACCCCTTATATAAACCTTGTTAACCTAAATTACTAACACATTCTATCAATACAAAAAAATAAAAACATTGTATTGAAACAATGACCTTAACAAACCACATTTGTGACTATGCATACACACACTAAACAACAATTGGAGAACAGGTATATATATGCATTACATTTTAACAACATTAAATCATTGAAATCCTAATAGAATTACAACAATCTTTCCTTCAAATTATTCAAAGTTAAAAGAGTTAAAATTATTCATAATTACAAAAGTCAACAAAAAAAGTACAAAATAAATTTTTTTCTTGTAATTAAAGTATTGAGTAAAAATTCTTCTATTTATAAATCAATTATACATCCACATTTGATTTCCTAGAGAATTGTTATACATTGCACACATTTGATCTCTCAACTTATGAAAAAAAAAAAAAAATCCCAGCATTTTCTAGCATATGTAACATAACATCCTTGATTACTAAATGATATCTTTATTATTAAAGAAAATTAAAAAGAAATAGATAACATAAACAATAATATTTCATTTCAAATTTAAAATATATTTAAAGAATTATATTTCGTTACCAATTTTTACCATGTTACACATCTCAATTGAAAACTATATTGCAAAATAAAAAATCACATTTAAAAATTTGAATTCCAAACATAAATTTTCAATATTTCTTTCCATGTATATTTTACAAAATATATATATATATATATATATATATATATATATATATATATATATATTAAAAAATCAAAAAATCAATTTCTAATATCAAACGTATCCTATTTATAATATAGTTTAATTATAGTTTAATTTCAAAGGCCTTTCGTTTGTCATATATGTCCTCGTTTTTTCAAACTTCTTTACTTATTACATGAAACCTTGTCATATATGTCCCCACATTTCAAATTGTTTTATTTTCAATCTACAACCTTAAACCCTAGTGAATGTGATAATTCTGAATTTTTGTTTTATATAAATGTCTACTTAGTTTACCTTACTCAAATTAAAAAGAGATACGTTGCATATTATCGTAACCCCCTTTTCTGAAGAGATGAATAATTCGAAGTTTGGTAACTTACGTGGAGGCAATACCCTTCGTTCTTGCATTATGAAAATGAACGCCACTACATATCTCATCGTGATTAAACACACAAAACAATAAAATTACATTACTCAAAAACCATGTCAAAAAATTAGCATGCACTATTAATAAATGGCAGATACCCACAATGGGTCAAAACCATGTCAAAAACCAAGCACGCAAGTCATGGTCCTTCCACGGCTTTTCAACCCGCCATGGAAGGAAATAATATGTTATGGAAGAGGTTGAATAAGAGGACGTTAGATATTTTTGAGCCTTACGTTTGAACCAGATTTAGTATTCAACCTACTCATTTGAAGAATTAATGTATGAACTACTTGGTTCCCCTTTGTACCAAAGATACATTCAACAAAGTAAAGAACTATCTTCGAATGATACTTAATTGAAATATGTGAGATACATTTGGGGTTTTTGTAAGATAACCCTGGACATGAACATCCTTTAGTGATTGCTCAAAGGAAGTGGAGAGTTCTAGTGGAGGGTAAAGAACTATCTTCGAATTGTACTTAATTGAAATGTGTGAGATACATGTGGGGGTTTTCTACGATAACCTTAGATATGAACATCCTTTAGTGATTCCTAAGTGGAAGTGGAGGGTTCTAGTGGAGGATGCGAGGGAGAAGAAAATGAGAAAAGAAAAAAAGAAAGAAATATGTTACTAAATGGAGGAAAGCATATGATATATTGAATAATTACATTAAATTATTTTAGTTATGCATAAAAGGTGTAAAATTGACTTAGCCTAAAACTTTTGGTAGAATAAAATATACCTTAAATGCCAACAAGGTGATATTAGAGAAACAAGGCCCATGGGGCATAGAGTAGAGAGTGACAGGGTGTTATGTTATCACACTCCGTGGCGTAAAGGTCACTGTGTTGATGCATAAATCTCTCTTGCGTACAAGGGTGATCTCCCTAGATATAGAACCCATATCTATAAAAAAATAAATACAAATATAAAACATCCCCTAAGTCTATAATGATAATATCATATATGAGCAACAATGAGATGAGTGATTTGTACCTTGTTAATCAATGTTTTTCCTCACTAGTTGCTTGTAATATTTAGCTTCTAGTTTTTTCTTTAGTATTCATGGAGAAGAAGCATGTATATATCACAAAAAAACAAGATATCAAAGCACATCTACACAAATATGATTTGAAAAATACCTATACATATAATCAAGGAGATATGTAATAAAAACCATCAAATGTAGACAATATTTATGGGAAACAAATGTATAGATGTATTAATCATGAAAGAAGTGGTTACAACCTAAGCCTTGATGGTGTAGGTCCCCTTCCATCTTTCCTTCATTCCAATATCTTTCCTTCAAAATTATTTTGATCAAAAGGTTGATATTTTAATAGAGTTTCACTAAGCTAAGAGTTTTCTTGAGATTTTCTAAGTAGCCATCTCAATGGAAGATGGTTGCACTTGTAGTCTTGGGAAAGGATAGGGGGAGGATAAGGTATGTAGGTTGAGATCCAACATGGTAGGAATGCAAGTCAAATCCACACCACTCAGAGGAGATACCATCCACAAAGCTTCTAAATAGAAGCTTCTCATACATTTTTTAATTTTACCCTTGTTAAAATAATGTCACACCTTTTGCACAGGAAAAGTGTGACATTGTCATAATATAGCATGTATGCATAATACAAAAAACTAGCAGCGTCACATTTAATCAGAGTCCAACCTATGACATCGTTTAAAATTAGGGTTTTTAAAGGTATTTTCATAATATTCTTATCTTCCAAAGAAGGTTTTTTCTTCCATCTTCTTCAGGGATTAAGGATAGTGGTACGACATCAATTGCCATGAATGTGAAAAAATAATATGCTTAATAGGATGCCCCTTAAAGTATGAACTCTGAAAATGATTAAGACTGGAGTACTTTATCATATAAAGGAATTGAAACAAGTGATCAACTAGTTGGAAACCTACCAACAACAATTAAGGAATTATAGTACAATAATATCATAGGATCATCTCTAAGGTAGGAATTCGCATACTCATAATACAAATGACTCAAAACATAAGTATGGATATGAAAAAATCCATGTCAAATGAGGAAGCTCATGGCTACCAACATATATCGTGGATCCATGCCCGCATGAATCAATATGAACATAACCACCAAACATACATTGCGGATCTATGAAATAACATAAATACTCAAATAACTCTATCGCAACTTAGATGCATTAGATAGGATCAAGGATCTTCATCTCTATCTAACCATAGTATGTGTTGAACTCCAAAATTGTCTTTTTTTTTACAACCCTTTTTTCTTTCCTTTTCATCCTTTTCATGATAGCTTGCTACATTTCTAAGTTGAAAGGTCACCTTAGTTATGATAAAACATCATAAAAGGTATCAATCATTCATGGTTTATAATCTACTGCTTCTTTATAAAATTTAATCAAAACATTCTTATAGTTATCGAATTGCACCCATTTTGTAGCTAACCAAAGATCTACAGCCACCTCCATGGTTAGACAGGTTTTGGTGAATTGGAGAAGGAATAAAAGACATAGGTATATGGAAAATGATCAACACATGGAAATCCACCTATCATAGTGATCTGGAAAGTCACCCGGTTCAAGAGATCTAATAGTCAAACCAAAATTCAACTCTGGTTATAACACTCCAATGATGTGCAGGTTTTGAAGTCGGTTCATAGCATTATCAAGCGAGTGTGGAATTGAACGATAATAATTTGGAGTTGATGTGTCAAATTAAAATCTTCTCATGATTTTCTCTTTCAATAGAAAACCATGAGAAGAAATACTCCAATTTCAATTTCATTTCTCATTTTTCAGAGTAGAAACTTGCCTCTCGGCTTATGACACTTAAGATAGTTGTCTAAAGGAGGACTATAAAATGATATGAGGTGAAGTGATAGACACACTTACTCTTGTTAAAATTTGCAATCATGTGTTATTGAAAACTTCAACATTTAATATAAATACTTTGTTCCTTCAGTGATCAATGTTAGCTAAATAGTTTGACAATGAATTTTGTGCTTGCACTCAATAGGAGGGCCCCCTTGAGAGTTGTAAGACTATATTAGTTTTTGGTTATGTTAATTTTCATTCATTAGATGAATAACTCTTTCTTCACTGGAATTCATTGATGTTTTTTATTAGTATTTTTTCCATTGATTTCTAATTTATTCATCAGTATTTTGAACAGGCTAAGGTCTCATAAAAAAGAAAAAAACATTTACTTTTCACAGTTTATTTCATTTAGTGTTTTCATTGATTTCATGAGTAGTGGATAGAGAAACTCTAAAGTAGAATTGTGCACATTAGTAATCCTTATGATTTACATCTTAGCTTGTTATTTTGATGAAGAAGTTTTATTTAGATTTACTCTTCTGTTAAGTAGAATAAAATTTTAATTTGCAAAAGAAAAACCCATGCCAATGACAGAAAAAGAACCAGATAGCAACATGGACATACCATGCATGTCAAAACTAGCTAGGAAATCATACATGCAGCCTATTACCTGTAATTATTCCCGCTGAAGTTGTTTGGTCCTTTTCTTCCTTTTCTTTCCTTGTACTTCCTTTACTTTCCTTGTCTTTCCCTTCCTTTCATTTTCCTTCATGTGTTTGCTTGTTTTCATTTTCCTCTTTTTTCTCTTCTCCTCTCTGAGACAAATTCTAAAACTAAAGTGAAAAAATGCTACCAACTGATGCTTTGAGGTATTTTTATTGATGATGCTTATAATTTCTTCAATTTTCCATTATTTTCCTTCATTTTCCTCCTCACATGGAATCTCTAACCTTTCACCTTACTTTTCTCCTAATTTCCATTATTTTCATAGATAGTGTGCCAAAAATACTTTTTTCCTTTTCAAATCCTTAGCAATTTCCTTTGTCAATTTCCCCTTAGCCATAAACACATCAAGTGATTCTCACTACGATATTTTTCCCAACATTCAGCTTGGAATAAGTGTCCCTTTCCCGTGGTCTTATTTTACATTTATTAACTTTTATTACATGAACTTTTAACCAGGGGGTTGTTACATTTAACTCCCAAGGATAATATAGGAGGCCATCCATTGATCCTTGCTAGACCTTGGTTAGCTACAGCTAATGAATTCATAATTTGTATATCTAGTGATATGTATATATATGATGGTAGCTCTAATAAGAAATTCACATTCTATCCACCTGCAAAAAAAATATCTGAAGTACAAAGCGAAGTTTGGATAGATGAAGATAATGAAGAATTTTATGTTATTCAATCATTATTTTCTCTTTCACAAATAGATGAGGAATATCTATTAATAAATTTAATGAACAATAGTGATTATTCTTCATACTATGGGAAAGGTAAATGTTTTCAATAACATTGTAATATTGAATACTTATCATCTCATCAAATGGCTTTGAATTCTATGGAAATGTTTGGAAATTCTTTAATATAAATCTTTCCAGGTAAAACATTAAACATTAATAATATCATGGAATAGTTTAAAAATAAAAACTTGATAAAGATGCTACAAAAACATTCATTTGCTTGTGCATGGAAATATACTAATATAAATGGAATTGATGGTAAAACATGTATGCAACACATTTATATACAATAAAATGTCAAACCAATTAGACAACCTCACAGAAGAATGAACCCTAATTTGAGATAAATTGTTAAGGAGGAATTACAAAAGTTAATGTGAATTTCATTTATCTGATATCAAATAGTCAATGGGTTTCAAATTTGGTGACTGTTCAAAAGAAGAAAGGAAAATGGAGAGTGTTTATTGATTATAGGGAATTGAAAAAAGTTACATTGAAGGATCATTTTCCACTACCTTTTATAGATCAAATACTAGATACCTTAGTAGGGAAGAAATACTTAAGATCTCTTGATGGTTTCAATGGATATAACCAAATCCAATTGGCACTAGAGGATCAATAAAAAACAACCTTTACATGTCCATGGGGTACATATGCCTATAGGGTACTTCCTTTTTGGTTATGTAATGCACCTGCAACATTTCAAAGAGTTGTTTTGGGTATATTTTCTGATCTAATTCATGATTGTGTGGAAGTTTACATGGATGATTTTACTGTATATGGAAATACTTTTGATGAAGGTCTTGAAAAATTAGAAAAAAATATCGTTAGGTGTAAAGAAGAAAATATTTCAATAAGTCATGAGAAATGTTTCATGATGTTTAATGAAAGAAATTTTTTATGCCAACATATCTCAGTTGATGGAATTAAGGTGGATACATCTAAGGTAGAAGTATTTTCCAAGATTTCAATTGTTACTTTTCAAAGAGATGTTAGAAATTTTCTTGGTTTTACCGATTATTATAGAAGATTCATAGAAAACTTCAATAAAATAGAAACTCTTGAAGATTCTTGCAAAAGATTGTGAATTTGTTTGGAATTTTGACCGCCATAAAGCATTTGAGTCATTGAAGCAGAAAATCATTGAAAACCAATTTTAAGGGGACATGATTGGTCTCTTCCTTTTCATATTTCAACAGATGCTTTAGATACCTCTAGGAGTTGTGTTAGGATAGAAAGATCTAACTCCTTATGTAATATATTACACAAGAAAAAATTTGAAACCTACATATTTAAATTATATTGTAAGAGAAAAAAAAAATTAGTGGTTGTGTATGCCATTAACAAGTTTTGACATTATATCAATGGTTATGAAACTTTCATTCATACAAATCATTCTATTATTAGATATTTAATGATCAAACCAATTACTAATGGTATAACCACAATATATTTGTTATTATTACAAGAATTCAATATTACTATTCTAGACAAACTAGGAAAAGAAAACACAGTTGGTGATTTCCTTTCTAGAATGCAAAATGATAACAATGATGTTCCTGTAAAGGATAATTTTCCTAATGAATATAGTCTTGTAGTATCTATTAAAAATCCTTGGTTTTCATATATTGCTAATTATTTGGCTACTGGAAAGTTACCCCCACAATTATCAGCCAAATAGAAGCATATAGTCATCAAATCTAGTGCACCTTATTCTTCGATAGAGGAGAATTATACAGAACTGGACCTGATTTAATCATTCGCAGATGTGTTCGATAGGATGAATTACAAGAAATATTGAAAGCTTGTCTTTTTGAACCATGTGGAGGGAACTATTATGATAGAAGAACTACTTACAAATTCCTTCTTTTTGGATATTATTGGCCTTCTATTTTTAAAAATTCCAAGCAATATTTCAAGAGATGTGATAGATATCAAATAATGGGAAAGCTCATTCCATCAAACGGGATGCGTTTACAACCACAGGTACTTGTAGAGCCTTTTGAAAAATTGCCTCTAGACTTTGCTAGTCCAATCAATCCTACATATAGACATAAAAGGTATATACTTGTTTGTAAATATTATGTTACAAAATGGGTAAAAGTTAAACAACTTCCTTTTGAAACTGAAAATGTTGTAGTTACATTTATTTTTGAGGATATTTTTACTCGTTTTGGTGTCCCAAGAGAAATTGTGACACATCAAGATACTAAATTCACATCCAATTTTCTACATAAAATAATTGATCAATACAAAACCAAACATCGAAAGTCTACTCCATATCATCCACAAGAAAATGGGCAAGTGGAATCTACCAATAAGGTACATGAAACAATGCTAACGAAGACTATGAATTTGCATAGAAGAGATTGGGCATAAAGGCTTCAAGAGGCACTATGGGCATACTACAGCACATGGAGAAATGCAGTTGGAAATACTCCCTATGAGCTTGTCTATGGAATGAAATTTTTTCTTCCAATTGAGCTCCAAGTGGATACTTTTGGAATAGCAATGAAATTGGGCCTTAATATATCTGAATCTAAAAAACAGAGCTTATCAAAATTGAATGAGCTAGATGAGATTCGACAAGATGTTATCCAAAGAAATAGCATAGTTCAAAATGAAATACCAAGATGGCATGACAAACTCATTTAACTTAAAAGGTTAAATCAAGGTGATTGGGATCTTCTCTTTTACACGAAATTCAAATATTTTCAAGGAAAGTTTCAAACTCACTAGCTTGGTCCTTATGAGATAGATATTGTCTTTGATAATGGAGCAACAAAAATAAATACCATTGATGATGAAAAATTTACCTTCCTTATTAATGGTCATAGATTAATATTATATCATAAACCATTAACAAGAGAATAGTTTTTGAAATATTTTCAACATAATTTTGATTTCAAGCTGGTTGACAAAGGATGATTTTCCCCTCATCCTCCAACCCAACTGTAATTTTATTTTCTAAAAAAGAAAGTATATACCTTAAAAACAACATTGTTGGCATGTATATACATAAATAGTTAACTTAAAACTAATAATTCTTGTCATTTTTTTATTTTCACGCCCCTTCTCTCTTTTCCATTTTCTTGTTACCCCCGTTTTTCTAATAAATTTCTAGGTCTAAAGTAGCACTTTTGAGGACAAGTTTTCTTCGAGGAGCATCACAAATAATATTACATTCCAACAACAATGGAGGGTTTCGATTCCTTCTAGGGATATGGGTTCTAGTGTGGCTTCATTTCCTCCCATCTCGCTTCCTTCCTTCCCGGTTTGGAGCATCCTAATGCTAGTTAAAATCTCAAGGCATCTATGAACTCATATTATACAGATAAATTTGCTCTCACACTTGCCATCTGACATGGCATCAATTTGCAAGTGTGGATAAATTGAAATGTATAGCATAAATTAAAATGTATATCTGGAAATTATAGTAAGACTTAAATTTTTCAAACCTTAGAATAATTTTTATAAGGAACTGTAAGGAAAAATATGTGAAAACCCACAATTTATTCAATAATAGTATTTCTATCAAAATGAAATCAATAAATAATTGGAAACCCAACCTATTGTTTGATTATTAAAACAACCGAGAATGACCCACTAAAGACAAATTCATTACAAATATATGAAAACTCATAAAATAAGAAGTAAACATGAAGATATGAACCTCATGTCTAGAGATCATTTTTTAATCTGAAGTCCGGTGGGCATAGTGTAGTGCTTGTGTGTGAACATATATGGATCCTCATAACGTTTTATGTGAGGAGGGGTTTGGTTCGTTATGGGGAAATGGGTTCTACTGCAGCTTCTATTTCCTCCCATTTCGCCTCCTTCGCGACCCCCTTGAAGCTATTTGATGGATGTTGAAATGCAAGGGCGTCTTTAAACACATATTACATAGATAAATTTGCTCTGAGGCTTTCCATCTTAACAGTTACATGGACAATCTAATGCCTATCATTTTCAGTCCAAATCAGTTCCTTCAATATCACATAATACCTGAAGAAGACCTAAAACTGAGCCTCCAACTACCTTCGTGCGATCGATTGACTAAAAATCCTCCAATCGTCTAACATATAGTGCAACAGTGAGAGGTGGGTCAAAAAGAAGTTCTTCTAAAAAAATCCATAATAATTAATTTCATTTATTATTATTATTTTAATGTAATTAAATTTATAAGTTCAGTAAGAAATATGAAGTACTATGCATAAGTTAATAATTGAATCATAATTATATTTATATTTATATATTAGCTATTAAAGTACTATGCCATCAGTTAATAATTGAAAGCTATTAAATACATATTGGGAGGAGATGAATCTGAATCATAATTATAATTATATTTATATATTAGCTATTAAAGTACTATGCCATCAGTTAATAATTGAAAATCTATTAAATATATATTGGGAGGAGATTAATCATTTTCATTTCAGGGAACATGTATAGTAAAATATATTAACACTAACATATGGTTGTTCATTATGTCTATGGAAAATTCACAAGTTATAATATAATTACATTTTGACAAGTTGACTTTAAATGCATAAAGAACTTTGAAAAAAAACTTATCAGTTTAATTGTGGAGAATTAAGAGTGAAAATTTGTGATTTTTTATTAAATTTCAAACCAATTCTGTAATCCATTCACTTAATTTTTACAAGTGGATTTTAAATGCATAAATTAGATTAACGTTCATAATTTTCTTTGGATCAATTTGATTATGGAAAATTCCAATTCAAATATATAATTCCTTACTCAATTTCAAGTAAATTCTATAATCAATTCACTTACCAGGAACAAGGAATGGTCATATATGTATTTTCACGAGTTGGTTCGAACTCTCAGTTTATCTACATCTATTGGACTTGGGATTCTGGAATTTGTGTATCGCATACTAAAAAAGGGAAGAGGAATCGAAAGGAGATTTCCTTCAGGGCCTTATCCATGGCTGATTATTAGAAATATTCACCAATTGAGGATGCCTATTCATCATTCTCTCAAAGACATCGTTGAAAAATATGGCTCCATAATGTTACTTCAGTTAGGATCTATTCCTACTATGGTTGTTTCTTCCTCTGAGATTGCCCAAGGATTTCGCCAAAACCATGATTTCATCTATGCTACCCGACCTACAACAACTGCAAAAAAATAATTTACCTACAATTTCCATGGTGTGGTATTCGCACTGTATGGAGATTATTGGAGGAAAATGAGAAATATATGAGTGACAAAACTGCTCACTGCCAAAACAATCGAGTCTTTAAAGAATGTGCGAGAAGAAGAGTTGTGTGTCATGATGTGTTCCATTTAGGAGGAGATTCAGAGCGGCGCCATGGCCATGAATGTGAGAAATTCTTTCTCAACCCTCACCTCCAACATAATTTGGAAAATACTGGCAAGCAAGAAATTTTTTAACCAACATTTGGGTGACGATGGCAAGGGATTCAAGGATCTAGTATTAGAGGCTAGAACTACCGCAGGAGCATTTAACATTAAAGACTTCATTCGATATTTGGATTCACTTGATTTACGAGGTATCAATCGACTCATGGAGAAAAATAGCAAAATATTTTATGCATTCACAAATAAAATAATATAATACCATCTTGATAGATGTAGGTCTAAGGCCCTCGTGACTTCGAATGTCGTGACACAGGCAAAGACAAAGACAAAGAAGGTTAAGTATTTTATGGATGTGATGCTTCATATAGTTGAGATTGATAAAGTGGACACCAAAATCACACTAGAAACTATGAAGGCAATGCTATTTGTATGGCTTTTGACCCTTCATCATTTTATTTTATATAGAATAGATAAAATTTAAAGAAGTGAGTGTAATAAGGCATATAGAATTCAACTACCAAGGATATGGTGTTCTTCCTTGTATCTTGATTTATGTAATTTGGTGGGCATGCATATTAAGAATTTTTCATGATAAAGGGTTCCATCCTGAGGTGTTTATGGATGTTATTGATAAATTGTGCAAAATATACATGACTACAAAGAAATAAAAGAACCCTATTTATGCCTCGAAAATATATGGGAATTCCTTGGTATTTTGACGGTGCAAGTCAACAGGGGAAGTCTAGAAGTACGATGGAGACACTTATGTTCATTAATCAGACACCCCTTATTCTGATATAGTATGCGCCACTTAAGGGGTGCTAATTCAAGATCTTAATCGCTAATTTTATTAAACCTTTTTCCATTTTGCCCAAAAAAAAGGTTTCAATAAAATTCAGTTGCCAGGGTACAAATATATAATGAAGGTTCAATCATGTGCCTTTGAGGGTAGGCAAATGAAAAAGTAGTGAAGATCAATATCTTTTACATTTGCTGAAAACTAGAAATTTACCAAAGAACTGTGGAATATGATAACAAAAACAAATATGAATAGTGGATACATGGCCATGAAAAGATGTGGTTGAGTTATCGAGGTTACATAATTCCATAGTTGTGACTCTCTTACAAATGTGTCCCTATAAATGATCTCCTAGATATATTATCTTAAATGCACACAAATTTTGACCAAGATTATATTCATAGCATGTCTTAAAACCAAATTGAAAGCGATATTATGTGTTTCTCATACAAAATATGATCATAAATACAACGCCTCAAATAAAAATAAATTTCAACCAAGTTCCATTGTCAACACGTGTATGCCACAAAAAATAAAAAACCGTATTCTTTTTTTTACAATGCTTCCAATTCGATACCATACTAAGCCTATAATCCTTTCATGTGTGGAGAGAACTATTAAGCCAATTTGGTAATGGAACAAGAGAAACCCCTCATAAAATTGAAAATGAAAAATTCAAGTAAAAACAACACACAACACACGCTACTTATAATCATTTTACAATTACGGTCATTTGACATAGTTAGTAAATTGGTGAAGGTATTATATTAAAAAACCATCGATTTTTAGACTTTTGGGTAATTACCACTGAAGACAACTTCATTACAAATATCTGAAAACTAAAAAAATTTGAAGAAAACATGGAGATGTTAACCTCGCGTCTAGGGATAATTTTCGGACCAAAAAGTCGATGACCAGAGTCGAATGCCTATATGTGAACATATCTCGCTTCTCATAACGTTTTATGTGAGGAGGGGTTTGATTCCTTATGGGGTTATGGGTTCTACTACGACTTTGCTTCCTTCATTTCCTTCATTTCCTCCCATTTTGCTTCCTTCCCTCCCCCCTTTGAGCATCCTGATGCTAGTTAAAATGTGAGGGCGTCTATGAACACGTATTATACAGATAAATTTTCTCTTACACTTGCCATCTCATAGGGTATCAGATGGAAAATGTGTATAAATTGAAATGTATAGCATAAATTAAAATGCATATTTGAAAATTACAATAAGAATTAAAATTTTCAAACCTTAGAATAATTTTTATAGGGAACTCTAAGGAAAAATATGTGAAAACCCACAATTTATTCCATAATAGTATTTCTATCAAAATGAAATAAATAAATAATTGGAAACCCAGCCTATTGTTCAATGATTAAACCAACCGAGAATGACTCACTAAAGACAACTTCATTACAAATATATGAAAACTCAGAAAATAAGAAGAAAACATGAAGATATGAACCTCACTTCTAGAGATAATTTTTGGATCTGAAGGTCGGTGGGCAGAGTGGAGTACTTGTGTGTGAACATATCTCACTCCTCATGAAGTTTTATGTGAGGAGGGGTTCAGTTCGTTATGGGGTAATGGGTTCTAATGCGGCTTCTGTTTCCTCCCATTTCGCCTCCTTTGCACCCCCCTTGAAGCATTTTGATGGATGTTGAAATGCAAGGGCATCTTTGAACACATATTACATAGATAGCTTTGCTTTGAGGCTCACCATATTAATAGTTCCATGGACAATCTAATGACTATCATTTTCAATCCAAATCAGTTCCTTCAATATTATGGAATACCTGAAGAAGACCTAAAACTAATCCTCCAACTACCATGTGATCAAACAACTAAACATCCTCCAATCATCTAACATATAATGCAACGGTGCAAAGCAATGACAAGTGGGTCAAAAAAAAGTTCTTCAGAAAAAACAAAAAAACAAAAAAACCAAAAATAATAAATTTCATTTATTATTATTATTTTTAATGTATTAAATTTATAAGTTCAATAAGAAATATGAAGTACTATGCATAATTTAATAATTGAATCATAATTATAATTATAGTTTTATATTAGGTATTAAAGTACTTTTCCATAAGCTAATAATTGAAAAGCTATTAAATACATATGAGGAGTAGATGAATCATTTGCACTTCGGGGAACATGAATAATAAAATATATTAAAGCACATGAATCAAAGATTCCATGGTAAGTTAGGATGGGCGGTGAATTCATAAAAGTGGCCTATTGGTCAACCACAGAATATGGAGTGGTCAGTGAAATCGCATTTCCGAACACAAGCTAATGAGTTGACGATGTGCAGTGTTGCCCGTGCGCACACACATATATATATTTGTCGAAACTGGCAGTAGTAATGGATCTCGTCACGCCATCATTTGTGTGCTATAGAACATGTGTGCTGACGACCTCCGAAACTTGTGTGATGACATCCTCCACGAGGCCCAACTGAACAGCGCAGCTTGCAGTGAGCAGTGAGAGCACTATAAATCCACATACACATGCCCTGATCCTTCATAGTACCAATCTCCCACACATGTTTTATTGTTGATTTTTGCAGAGGCTTCTGTTAGAATTTGATTGAGTATAATGGTTTCTCAAGCAGATATCTGAGTCTAGGAACTGTGAACACATTTATTTTCTGTATATTTACACCGTTGGTAACCCTTCATTTCATTCGTTTTTTCGTTACGTGTGTACTGTGCACGCAGATTGTTGCAGATATGGTTGTGACCGAGCATATGATTACAATTATAATCATCGATGGAGGAGGCGCCTGTGGGATCATTCCAGCAGTAATCCTCGAGTTCCTCGAGAAACAACTCCAAGTAAAGTGATAATAAATATTGGATTGAAACAAAAATTTGTGATATGATTGGATTTATTATATTCCTTGTATTAAATTTTTAATTGAGTATAGGTGTTTATATTTACAGGATCTTAACGGAAAAGATATGAGAATAGCTTATTATTTCGACATCATCGCGGGAACTAGCACTGGAGGATTGATAACTGTTATGTTAGTAGCTCCAGATTGTAGCAGAAAACTGCACCCGCTGTTTAATACACACCAAATTACTGAGTTTTAATTATCTCAACAATTGTGGTCGTACTTTTCCACCACAGTCCTGGTAAGTTTTATTTCGATGACGGTTGATTTTCTTATTCTTCCACCACCTCTCCGCTCTAGTAAGTGTGATATCTATGTATAGTTTCAGTCTAATTTTTTAGAATTTCTTAGCAGCCACTGCCACCACTTTTATGCCTGATTATTAATACCATCTGAGAGAAAAACCTAAATATGCCATTGAAACGGGAAATGGTGAAAAGTGGTTTCTCTAAATTTGTTTTGGATATATACAAAAGCACAACCAATTCATTTTATATGAATGGTTGACAGGGGTATATGGTGATGGGCAAAAAGTCTTTATAGTTCAGCCATGGGTCCCCAATATTCTGGGGATCCACTGCATGAGATCATCAGAAAATTATTAGGAGATACGAAATTACACGAGACGCTAACCAACGTTGTGATTCCCACATATGATATCAATATACAGTATCTAATAATATTCTCCAAATTTAAGGTAAGCTTTGTATCATAATGTGAAATGGGCCATTAATCCCATTTCCAGTACTTGTTGCAACATTATGATGATGCAAATTTCTTCGCAGAGCAACAATGATGATGCAAATTTCTCTGATGTCTGCATCAGAACTTCAGTCGCACCCAAAATTCTTCCCCCTTATCACTTTAATACACATACCAGCTTTAACCTCGTAGACGGGGGAGTTGCAGCGAACAATCCAGTAATATTGCTTTATATATTTAATTTTGTTTTTTACACAATGTTTGATTTGATGCGCAGTTTATGTTTCCATTTGTAAGATTTTGAGATACAAAGATCTAGATTTGCAAAACAATGAACAAACTTGCAAGAGAAGGAAGGAGCGAGCAAGAATAGAGAAAAGAATGAAATTGATTCTTCAATATTAGGTTTGGAATAAATACATAAAAGCAAATAAGTTAAGCTTAGTTGTACATTCAATAACTATGCTTAGTTAAGTTAACTTACTGCTTGCATGTGGTGCATGTGCACATTAGCATAACATAAAGCACACTTAGCTTCATCATAGTTAACACCATGTACTTGTTGAAAACCTTTTGCTACCAATCGTGCCTTATATCGACTAACTTGGCCATTTGATGCTTTCTTGGTCTGGTAAACCCACTTGCACCTCACAAGTTTGCGATTGGAAAGTAGTGGAACCAGATCCCAAGTCTGGTTCTCAATGAGAGAGTTATATTCCTCATCCATTGCGGCTTCCCATTCAGGATGCCCACTTGCTTCTGCATAAGTTTGTGGATCAGATCCATGCATCATATAAGCATGCATGGGCATCGATGGCTCCATAGCTTAGAGTGCTTGCGAATCTTCCTCAAACAGAGGGATAGAGGCAGGATCATCAAGGATATCACTCATGCTACGCCACTTTTGTGTTGAAGGTGGTCGAGAATCTTCCGAACTACATGTGGAAGTATGATATCGATGTTCAACAACTGGTTGTCCAACAGGCGTCACAGGAAAAGACTCATCTTCATCAGAATTATGATCTGAAGTTTCATTTGCATACTCATCAATGAGTGGTGATGGAAACTTGGTAACAAGTTCATCCGCTGGTGCATGCAAAATATCTTCGTCAAACTTTACACTCCTTTCAATAAAGAGCACTTCAGTGTGGATATCAAGCAATTTGTACCCTTTGACTTCATCATAATATCCAACAAACATGCATGCTTTACTTTGAGGCTCCAAAGCCTTTCTCTTCTCTGTAGGAATGCGGGCCCATGCTCGAGATCGAAAAATGTGGAAATGACTGACTTCAGGTTGCATGTCAGTCCAAGCCTCAAAAGGTGTTTTTCCAGTAACAGATTTATGAGGAGATCTGTTCTGGATGTATGAGGCACAATTGATAGCTTCAGCTCACAATTTCGACGGAAGAGATTTTTCATGCAACATGCAATTAGCCATCTCTTTCAAAGATCGATTTTTCCTTTCAGCCACGCCATTTTGCTGTGGAGTGTAAGGAAATGTATGCTGCAACTATATGCCTACTTCATTACAAAGATTCTTGATATCTTTGTTGACATATTTCGTCCCATTATCTGTGCGAAGTATCTTGATGCGTTTTCCAGACTGATTTTCCGCATGCACTTTGAAAATCTTTAGATGTTGAAAAACTTCAGACTTGAGTTTCAAGAATTAAACCCAAGTGAATCTCGTGTAATCATCTATAAATGACAACACATATCTTGCTTTGCTCATTGAAAGCACTGGAAATGGACCCATGAGATAATTGTGTACAAGTTCCAAAGGTGAAGAGGCTCTCCATGCATGCCCCTTCTTTAATTTGTCTTGTGGATGCTTTCCAAGAGCACATCCATTACAAACACCATTTGAAAATTCAATCGTCGGCAATCCTTTGACCATCCCTTGCTTGCTAAGTTGTTGCATATATCTAAAATTCAAGTGCCCAAATCTCTTGTGCCAAATCCTACTTTCTTCATTTGCATGCGTAAGTAGAAAAATGGAATTTGATTGAGGAACAAAATCAGAAAATGTATACAGATGAGATTGATCATTTACCTTGCCAGATGCAATCTTCAAGTTGGTTTGCATGTCATAAATGCTCACGGAATCCGGGGTAAATTCCACTTTCCTTCCGCTGCCTATGTGTGTCATCTGATAAACTGAGAGAAAATTCACAGAAAGCCTTGGAATATGTAAGACATTCTCAAAACTTCCATCTTTGAATTACACTCTTCCTTATCCAATTGTTGCAACTACAGAATTATCCCCCATGAGAATATGAGGTCTTGAGTATGCATGTAGAGAAGAAAAGGATTCCTTCAAAGAAGCCATATGATGTGAAGCTCCTGAATTGATGATCCATTCTTGCGGTGCAAAATGAAGAGCAATCAAAGCATGCCCATTACCTCTTGGATCTGGTGCTTTTTCTCCAGACTTCTTCTTGGCATTCTTAGGAATGTGGTCTCCAAGATTGTGTTGCTAGAGTGTCTGCGCCATAAGATCTATAGTCTTCTTGATGCATGCAGATTCAGGGTGAAAACCATGGTGGCAATAATTTCACATTGATTGCCCTTTCATTCCTTTCCTTTCCTTTGAGCCGGATGATCCATCAGGGGGTTTTGGATTTCCTCCCTTTCTTGGATCAGGATCCTTATTCCCTTTTCCTTTCTGATGGTCTTTGGAATTTGCCTTTCCTTTTTCATGCACAATAAGTGCATGCGTTTTGGAATTTTTAAGTGTGCCCATTTTGATGAGTTTATCTTGCTCATGCATCAAAGACTGAATAAAAAAATCCAGTGAGGGCATCTTCCAAGCTACACCGGTTGCAGATCTGACTGTGTGGAATGTAGAGACGAATATTGCATACTCTGGACCAAGTTTTGATAAAATGGAAAGAATCAATTGATTTTCTTGTTTGGATTTGTTGATCCCGCATCCTTTCAACTGAAGCAACAAGGCTTTATACCTTGTAAAAAAATCTTGAATGTTCTCAAAATTTCTCGGATCTAATGAGTTTAACTCATTTTCGAGAATGTGACCTTGCATTTCATCGTGTTTTCCAAACAATCCTTCAAAAGTTTTCCATACTTCATTTGGAGTTGAATATGATTCAACATGAAATAGCAATTCTGGAGAGATAGATAAACATAGGATGCCGAAGGCCTCGTCCATGTGATTGAAATATCTTGTTTTCTCCATTACCGATGTTGGTTCAAATTCTGTTTCCATGGTTATTCGAAATAAGCCTCTACTTCTGAGATGAAGTAGAATCTTTGGCTTCCATTCGAAGTAATTATATGGAGTAAGAATTGTCGATTGTGGAAACTCCAATTTAGACTCCATTCTTTGTTGTTGCTTCAATCTTTTGAACGTGCAAATAAAATTGCTTGTGCACTGATTACAAATCCCTGCGCTGTGATACCATGTAAGATTTTAAGATACAAAGATCTAGATTTGCAAAACAATGAACAAACTTGCAAGAGAAGGAAGGAACGAGCAAGAATAGAGAAAAGAATGAAATTGATTCTTCAATATTAGTTTTGGAATAAATACATAAAAGCAACTAAGTTAAGCTTAGTTGTACATGCAATAACTGTGGATAGTTAAAGCTAACTGAAGCTAAGTGTGCTTTATGTTATGTTAATGTGTAGATGCACCATATGCAAGCAGTAAGTTAACTTAACTAAGCAAGTGCACATCACATGCAAGCAGTAAGTTAACTAAATCTAATCTAGGTGCATGTACACCGAACACAGCTAGTCTAGGTGCATGTACACCAACACCATCACTTCACACATGTGTTCAAATAATTTTGCAGATGTTACTCACGATAAACCACCTAACCAAACAAGCTCTCACTAGACCGGAAAGTATTCCATATTGGCCATTGACTCAAATACAAAAGAAGATGTCTCGACAATATGGTGCTTTCTCTTGGAACTGGAGAGTTTACGAGGCTGAGGAAGTTGCAGAATGGGGTTGTTTGAGATGGATACGTAAGGATGGTAAACATCCTTTAATTGACATACTTATGCAATCCAATTCAGCTATTGTCGACATTGAGGCATCTGTCGCATTCCAATCGTTGCAAGAACCACATAACTATCTAAGAATCCAAGTCCTTTTCAACCTTCACCTCTTAATTTATATAAACAAATTATATTCACTGCTTTGCATAATTATATTTACAGATTGCTTAAATATTGTCTCTTGTTTGCACACAATCCATATGGATTATGGAACTAATAGATGGCTTATAATTGGGATCCGACTTAGAAGATAAAAGAAGTGCACTGGATGTGGCAACAGATGAAAACCTTCAAAGAGAGATTGGCACTACACTTTAGGACAAACCTGTTTCGAGGGTGGATATCAAGACTGGCCATTATGAGCCTGTGCCCAAAAAAGGCCCCAACAAGGATGAATTGAAAAGGTAAATTCATCAATATTGCTTCTTCCATTTAAACGCAAGAGAGCATTTGAATGATATATATATATATATATATATATTATCAGTCAGCCTTGAATGTGGATATGGTGGAATTGATTTGTCAGGTTTGCGAAGAACCTTTCAGACGAAACGACATCCAACGTAGTTCTGACCATCTTGCAAAACTGCTGCACTCCGACTTACGACGATCACCTCATTCTCATGGGGAATTTTAAAAACCAAGTGTCACGGGTGGAATTTTACTCACGTGCAGTTACTGTCTCAATTTTACATCTCAGTTAATAAATACCAAACCGTCGTATATGGTTGGGAACCACTTTTATCATAGGCGTATTAATTAGTATCCTCTCGTGCAAAAATCGAGCTCCCCTCGTGTGTTGGGGTGCAAAATGTTCGTGGATGCTTTTGGTTAATTAACTTTAATTTAAATGGTTGTAAGAGGAAGTATTGCTTTTCTATTTTTGTAATGATATTTTTGAGAAAGAATTATGTTAATTTTTTTATTAGTGTTTTATATATTGACTATTGAATCTAAGTTCTTTTTAATATCTTTATTAAATAATTTAGGATATTATATTATTATTTTTTTACGGATTAAAGAAAATTATATTAATTAGGTTAATATTTTCTATGTAAAAGTGTCATTCATGTTCTAAATGTTGTCCCTGCCTATTTTAATTTTGTGTATCTTATGCTTAAGCATGGATCCCTATTTTATGTATTCTCCCGTCATCTTATGTATTCATACACTCTAGCCATTGACTCTTGGACATGATTTTATATTTGATCATACAATTTCACATTTCTTAAGGAAGTTTTTCATATCTTGAGATAGTACATGTATCCCACGGCACTTGTAACGTCATCTAAAGCGCTTTTGGGATATTTAGACATGCTTGTGTCTTCTCATGACATGCCACATTGAACATCTTAGGTAATTCTCTCATTTCATCATTTTTGAGTTATTTATTACTTGATGTGAGGGATAAACTCACATATTTGTATGTCATAGTAGTTGTTGGAGAGCTTTATGATTTTTCTTTTAAATTTGACGATCATTTTCCATCCTTTTTATGGAACTTCCTTGCTTCATATGTGGACATGATCTTTTCTTTTGAGACATCATTCGAAAAAACTTATGAGCATGATTAGAGGATCCATTCACTTTTTCAAGGGGTAGGGGCGGAAGGTTATTTCTTTTCTTCCATGGTTATTTCCCAAGTTGACGTCTATTTTGGGGATCACCGCTCTCTTTGAGGGCTTAGTGTGTATGTTGCATGTTTTACATGGGCTTAGTGTGCATATGGCATGTTTTACATGTATCTTGACTTTGTCTCCTTCAATATGTGGATTTGCAAGTCACCTTTGTAGATCTCCTAGGACAAATGTAGGAAGATTAGAAAAATAATTAAGAATGAGAAGGATGTGGAGGCCTCATCTATAAATGACACTCTCCTCTCATTCCAAACAATTGTAGCTATTACATATCATTTTAGAATAAATTTTTTTGAAGGTGTATTTATTAGAGGTTTCAAGTGTTAATTCTTTGAGCTCTTTATTTCTTGGTGCATCAAAGATTTGTTATGATAGTTCAAGAGCTATGCAAGCTTTCAATATTGATCCATATAGGGCTAAGTCTTGCCATTTATAACAAAGACATTCTAGGGTTTCATCCATTCCTTCTTCTTTAGTTAGCATAGGTAAGTGTTCAAACATTTTCCAATTTTTGTCTTCATGGTCCATTCGAAAGGGTTATAATTATTTTATTCAAATCATATTTGATCTCATTAATGATTTTTTTTTCTTGGTGGAATCCCTTGTTATGGGGGTCACGATATTCATACCTTTATCTTGATTAGATAATATATTATTCTACCCTATAGATTCTATTCTCCTAAATGATCATCCTTATAGGGAAATACTTCAAAATTCCATAAATTCTAATAGGGACAATGTAGTTGTATTCTCCTAATAACCAACCAAAAAAAAAGTACTTAAAATGTAAATATTTTATTATTTCTTCGTTTAGAAATAAATCTAAAAATGAAAAATCTCATTCTAATTTTTCTTCCTAGACTTTGAAAATTTAATTCATTCTTATTTTATTTCTTAAACTAGTTTGATCAATGGTTTAAGCTTAATTTTTTTATCTCTAATCCTAATAAGGAATATATATATATATATATATATATATATATATATATATATATATATATATATATATATATATATATATATATATTCTTTAAAGTGTTATATCATATTTGTGAAATGATCCGAGGCTTTCTTAGATATGGAAAAAAATACGTAAAAATAATAAAAAAATAGATTTGGATAAACCCTAAGTATTGGGTTTGGTGCTTAAAAAGCTCAGATTTACCCATTTCTACCCATTTCTAGCCTCTATTTCATTTCTAAAATGTTGTTACAAGTTCATATTTACATTAATAATGTTGAAATTGATTTCCTAAGTACTCATATGCTTATTGTTCATTTATCTTATTGGTAAATTTAAGTGCTACCATACATTTTTCAAGTTTTTTCTTAGTTCATTTATACATATATTTAGAATTTTATTCTAAAAAATTGTTAGAATATTATTTTATTGCATATCTCTTTTCCCCAACGAAATTTTCCATGACATATTTCTCTCAAGTGCATATTTTTTTTACTTGCATGGTTCCCTCTTCACTTCAAATCTAAAATTTATACATTCATTAATCATACATATAGAAGTATAGTTTGTGGACAACCTTAAACTTTTCCTTGTTCTAGGATACAATTGATTGGTGATGGAAGCACACATTGCACCATTAGCTCCTAACCGTCCTTTTTTAAGTGGATAATTGGTAGTTTATGCTATTTTTTCTCAATGGTTACTAATAGAGAATTTAATCTCATATACATATAATGATTTGACTAACAATTTATGCAATGGATTATACCTATGTTATTTGTAATAATGTATAGCATCCATATGTTAATTAATTTACAACACAACGAGTTTACAACATTCGAAAATGAAATGAATTGAAATTTCATTTTATTATATATAAATAAAAGACCCAATGTCATAAGAAATGAGACAATACAAAGGTTCAAAATAATCAACATGTAACCAATATGTAATTCTTATAGTCATTGGTAACTTATAAATATCCCATTAAGATAAGATTTCCAATAGATTAAAGAAAATATAAATATCTAATTGTTACATTTAATGAAGGCATGTTCTCAAATAATTAGGACAATATGTTGAGTACATCAAAGAAAATCCCTAATTTTCACACAAATATTCCAAAACATACAACTTGTATTAACATTCAATTATATTGATTTTCATTTAAATCATTTCAATTGTTACCATAGCTTGTTTACCAATGTGTAACTTTTACATTAGTTTCTATATTCCCTCAATAACAATTATAATAACCATCATCATTACCTAGAGAAATATTTAGTAACACCTGAAGTTACACAACCATTAAATTCCATCCTTGTAGCATATTAACTTAAATTCCCCTGTTATAAATATGCATTGATTCTTTGATTCTTTTAACTCAATTAGTAAATCACATACATGATAATATAAACATACATCATAAAAATGAGACCATAAACAATCACATTATTAGAGAATGATATATCCTGGAAACCTAGTAAGAGTTGAAAAACCAGCAAAAGTTTTATTATTAAATACAAGTGAGGATCTTCACCACTCAATAGTTATAAAAATAGTTATAAAAAAGTCTATGCCTTTACCATTTTCATAAAATATTATGTATAAAAAAACATCTTATTACAATCACCATGATGACCATTCATTTCATTAGTTTTTTCCTTACGTGTGTAGTGCGCGCGCAGATTGTTGCACATATGGTTGCGGCCAAGCATATGGTTACAATTCTGAGCATGGATGGCGGAGGCGTCCATGAGATCATTCTAGCACTAATTATCAAGTTCCTCGAGAAACAGCTCCCAGTAATGTTCCTCAAGAATCATAGACTCTTCCGAAATAGAAATAACTGTTTATATTTTCTGGAGTTTATTCCATGTTTATACATTCAAATCAACTCACTAGGTCTATTGACTGGATTATTCTATGGTGTTGTTGTGGCCGATTACACAACATCATGGACTCTGCAATCCTCCCTAATTTCATTGTGCACTTGGAAATAGAACATTAGAGTCGTTAACAATGAATAGATCATATTCACATGAATAATAAGAAAATTCTCTTACAAAGCAATCTGAAAGTGTAAAGAAGATTATTAAACATCAATTACCTATTCCTGTTCTAAGACACACATCACAAAAAAACAAAATGGAATGGTGAAAGGGGTCAAAAATTTTATTTTACTATAGGGAACCTGCAATGGGACTACAATAAACATTTATATAAAAAAATATATATGCCAAAGAAAGATATGAAAACCTGTGAAAGGGGTCAAAAATTTTATATTACTATGGGGAACCTGCAATGGGACTACAATAAACATTGATATAAAAAAAATATATGCCAAAGAAAGATATGAAAACCTGTAAAGAAGATTCTTAAACATCAATTGCCTATTCCTACTCTAAGAAACACATGGCAAAAAGGAAAGAAATGGTGAAAAGGGTCAAACCTCATATTCTACTACAGGGACCTGCAATGGGACTGCAATAAACATTTATATAAAGAACATATGCCAAACAAAGCTCTAAAAATACTGTAAATATAAAATCTCTCTCAACAGGGAGGAGCTGGAAAGGACATAGAAAGTACTCTTCCTTAACTGTGTACCTTAACGACATCAGTTAGCTCCTTTATTTTTCTGCTAGCGACAAGAGTTGCTTGAAGGTTGATAACTTTGCATATCAGTTAATGCCATAAATTTTTGAGAAAAATTCAGCAGAGCTACTTCATTCAAATTACTGTTTTATAAGTACCTGGTGCCACTGCCCTAGAAGTTGTTTGCTTAGAGCATCAAAATCCCTTTCCAATCTCGATTCTCACCAATTGTTGTGTTGCATTTTTATTGTACACACAAAAAATTAACAGATTCGAAATTAGGATCACGTAAGTTGAAATGAGGATCAGGTAACTTCTGACCTTCACAATAAACCAAAAAAACTGTAGAGCACCCAAGCAATCCTCTCTTTGTGCCAGTAAATCATCATTCATTCAAATCCCGAATGATAAACTTTCATGATGTTCAAAAAATCGTAAATGCTTCATCGATCTGAAATGCTCACGAAGCCCTAAATGCTTAACTATCTGAAATCAAAAATTGAATTTCTACTGGTTGAATAGGTCCCTTCTCTTCAAAACCTAGATTCCAAACTAGATCAAAACTGTCCTGATAGGTGTTTTGAACAATTCAAAGCAATGTTTCATAGCCTTAAATATTAATTGTAGTAGATTCCAAGTTCAACTTTGCTAACATTCGACCAACAGTATGGGTAATAAACTCACTTTCAGCAGCATGGTGACCATGTTCAGTACATGACATCTGAACCTTATCCTGCAAATATATTAAAAAAACTTGTGATAACGTTTTTTCTCTTGTTCTTTGACAACACTAACATTTTCATAAACAAAATGAAGGACACTCCACCCAGCTTTTCTGCTCTTCGGCCCAAACATAGGCGGTTATCATCTACTGGAAGGAAATGCTAAATGTGCTATACTAGAAACCTAACTAAACTGAAACTCGTCAGCTTTGGTAGTGTGACCTCTCAATGCTTGGGCTTGGGCCTAAATGAAAATGGAAGAAAATGGAGCAGGGAACGTGATAGTATGGATTCGATCTAAGATGACAAACCTTCAAGAACCCATTTGTTCAATTACTGGAACCATCTAGCAAGAATATTAGGGACAGGGAAAAAGATCAGATGTCAATGAGCCTGAACGTGGGTGGTATAGTATGTCGGTGCGGATAAGCTGTTCCACATGGGCCCACAGGTGGGATATTTAAGGCGTTCCAAAAAGTGTACTGAGGGAGCAGTGGATGCCAAGTGTGCCCCCAGGTCTTGTAATTCCTCTTGAATGGAGCGAAGTTCCTTTAATAACGTAGCCTTTTTTCTCTCTCTCCCATAGCCGGACCCGACTTTAGAGGAGATCGAGCTTCTGAGATATCAACTTCATGGGCGACATACCAGCGCGAGAGTCAACAGATTCCAAAGTATCAGATACCAAGCAATGAATGAGGGGTCCTATAGCCAAGTTCTATTAATTTTAAAAGGGATCCCCTTTTCTACTTACTCCATCCGCCACATAAGAAAGATCGAACAATGATCAGAAAGTAAATACGTTTCCACCCAGGAACGAAAATTCCCAAACACTTCAAATAGACTGTCATGAACCAAGAATATTTCAAGTCATTTCCCAATGTACTGGTCACCACTTCTATCGTTCTGTCAATTCGGAACAACATGATAGGGAGAAATGTAAACAAGGTGGTGGTCATCAAACAATTGTAAGAGTCGGGACCAGATGGGGTCAGACCGACCATCCATACCCCAAACTTTTGAGCGGTTCAGTGTCATGTTAAAATCCCCAACAATAATAAATGAAATGATCCCCAAGATGTCAGAATCCTGAATGCAATCCCAAAAAGGCAATCTGTCCCCATAGGGTGCATAATTGTTGCATACATGCACTTTAGTAGTCAGAGCCCTGAAACGCTCTTAGAGTAATATGCCAGCAAAAAATTGGTGAGCCCTTAAATCAACCCAATAAGGGTCCCACAATGTCGCAAGTCCTCTAGATAATACGGTATGAGTCCACCGCTACAATAGACCAAGTAGGCAGAATATTGTGAAAATAAGATATCGACTAAGTCGCGGGAGCCGTAGTTTCTTGAATGAGAATAAAAAAGGGGTGAGATGTGGAAAACAAGTGACACATGGATAGTTTCTCTCAATTAGCCCCCAACCCATGCAGATTTAGGGAGAGAATACTCATTTCGAAACCAATCCACCAGGGGGAGCATGCTCTAAGGGCCCCAGGTACAGTAGAGTCCAAGATGGAAATCTCAGGTAGATCTGAGAATTCATCCAACAAAATCTTGCAGTGGTTTTTCCCCGTGTCGGTGGCCGTCCTTACCCCCGCCCCATTTGGTGTTGATATTACGAGCCGAGTTTGGGCTGATGACCAGTAGTGCAATTTCAAGGTGTGTTTCTCATAGCAATATTAAGAAGAATGATATTTAGGGTTTGATTAAACCAAGAAATCCACAAGGTTATAAATGAAAAAAATAGAGAGGTGTATCAACACCTCTGTTTATCTATTGTCTCACCAAATGAGGGCATATACAAAAAGTCTAATACAAGATTGAAAAGCCAAAATAAGACAACAAAAAACTAAAAAGCAACGAAAACAAGATAGGTTGTGAGGGCAGCAAGTCCCTCGCCTTTAAGGTTGGAAGATAGCTAATTGGCTCACACCTTGAATCCTGTTGTGGACAACGTCCGATAACTGAATTTGGACCTTCCTAACCCTTCTTAGGCCGGTCTCGTCATGACTTCATCCCTTGCCCTTGCCCTTTTTGAATTAGATTAATGCTACTGTTGTTGCCTAAGTGACAGCTTCAGTGCCTAAGTCACAGCTGCAGTGGAAGTCCAAGTCGACCCAGTTCGAGCTCTCTCCAAGTTCGATTCAGATAATTTTATTAACAAATTATTGAAATTCACAAAAGATAATTATTGTAAAATTGAAGTTCACATAATTGTTATATTTAATATATAAAGTCATATCACTTAAAATAGAATTGGTTTAGCCGTAAACATGTTATCTTGAAATCGGATTGAATTAATCAAATTCTGATGATTATTGAATTCGTCAATTTCATGAAGATATGATTCAATTTTCATGATTATTAAATTCGTCAATTTTCATGATTATATGGTGAAAATTGAAGAATCCTTGCACTTGATAGTACTTGATAGCTCCAGGAATGGGTAGCTCTGATACTTGGTAGTCCCCGTAGCTAGAAGAGATAGATGCCCAACTAGAAGAGATCGACAATAAACCGAATGTAAGAACTCAAAACTTATCGAATTTAAACTAAAAACTCAAAACTTAAACACTGTAAGCATGCTGTAACTGGAACAGACTTAGGCCGGCCAGGCCGGGTATGCTTATCCAACATCCACAGCTTGAGATACAAAGCAATAGCCGCACCCATGTAATGACCAGTAAAAACCACGTTCTTCCCCCTCTCATAGTCCAGATAGGCCTGCAACAATAATCAAAATTACAAAATATAAATACATGTTTGTGGGATTCTCTGCATCCACCGGGCATGCAGCACAGATTCACAATATACTGTCGTGGAACTTCTCTGCTGTTAGTAATGCGTTTTTGCTCCTGCCCACAGAAACGACCTGTGAGATTAAGATGTTTAAGACCACCAAAATACCTCAGAGGGAGCCTTCTAGTGTATTTTTTATCTTCCTTTCAGTTGCTGCAGTCTTTTTGACAGCTTTAGTATTTGTGCTTTGCGACAAGAAGGCCAAACACCAGAGCAAATCTATAGCAAAAAGACTAATGTTGAATAAAGATAGTGTACACCCCAGACCACCCAATAAGCCCAGGCGTTTTTCTATGTCTGAGATATCTTTGGCCACTAGATCTTTTAGCTAGAGTGAAGTACTGGGGCATGGGGATAAAGGCATCTTATATCAGGGTGTCTTACAAAACGGTGCACTGGTGGCTATAAAACGGTTTTCCAAGGAGTTTTTGCAAGGTAGCAATGTTGATAAGAATAAGATCCTGAAGGAAGTTAAGCGAATATGTAGATTGAGGCACCCATGCCTTTGAAAGGGTGGTGCCATGACACTGGTGAGCTTGTGATGATCTATGAGTATATGTATAATGGTAGTCTCGACAAGTGGTTGTTTGGCAGAGGGGTTTTGCCATGGCCTCGGAGATACAAGGTAGTTAAGGATGTTGCAGAGGTGGTAGGATTCTTGCACAGTAGTTGGGAGAAGAGTTTGGTTCATAAGAACATCAAAGTCAGTAATGTCTTGCTTGATATCACATTCAAAGCCAGGCTTGGTGGTTTTGGGCTTATTAGTTCTTGCAGCAGTGGTGCTCATCAAGATCATCAAAAGGGACTGGATGGATAAAAAATTGAACGCCACGATCCCCTTGAAAGCATGCATGTCCTGCAACCTAATGAAAAGATGGATGTCTACTACTTTGGGAATCTGGTACTCGAGATTGTCGCAGGAAGGAGATCTATAGATCAAGATTTATGCCCAGATGAAGTGGACTTGGTGGAATTGGCTTGGAATCTCCACAAGAAAGACAAGTTGGTGGAAATAGCAGATAAGAAACTGATGAGAATATACAATCCAGAACAGGTTAAATGCTCGGCAGGAGTGGGACTTTTGAGCACTCATATTGATCCAGTGGCCCGACCTACAATGGTAGAAATTATTCACTACATACATGGAGATGTTCCATTGCCTCCTCTGCCTGCTTGTAGACCTGTTTCCTTCTTTTTATATCCAAGTGCCCCTCAGCTCTGTATCAAAACCTGCTCACCAGCAAGCCTGCAAATGTTGGGTTACAAGACAAGCAAGTAGTTGCCCTTAGGAAAACTGTAATTTATTTATTTTGCGAGGAAACTACTTCATCTATTACAAAGAGAACAACATATTCCTATTGAATTGCAGCTTTCATAGACATTAAAAACTGGTCTGCCTGAGCTTTGAAAAGAGGGTTATGGACTCATAACCTGTCTAAGCAGAGCTTAGTGATTTCTGTCTGCATTATTGATTTATGTTCCATTATTAAACCAAACATATGTAATATAATCTAGAATTCTGAGTATTGGTTCTAGGGGTCTTATAAGAACTCCAACAAAAGGAAATGCGCTCTCTTACGGATTCAATTCCGATGGTTTAGATTGAGTATACTATTTAGAGAATAAATCTGATTTGATTTTATAAGATTTCACTATAATAAATTGTTGCATTTTAAGCCTTCAATCTTCAAGGTTTCTATCCAATATATCTTGTTCCGCATTTTCATGTTACAATATCCATTTCCATCCAATGTTCAGTAGCAAGTTGTTCTGATCTATTGAAACCATAGTGAACCCAACGAGGTAAGTACCATGTCTCACAGTTTTAATCTTCTTGAATTCACCACTCGTGTTGTAATTCTAAATATGCCATCTATACCTGATCTAAATTGTATGGTTTGTAGAGCACTCACTTGCAGAAACTCGGCGAGAAAACTTTTGCACTGTTTTATGGCGTTCCTATCAATTGTTTCAAAGTTCAGTGAATGCATATTCCTTCGAAGGTTGCTCCTTTGCTTTGCTACTCGGAGCACTTTTGGGTTAAAATAATGTATGTAAGACCATACGCTATAACTTAAAAAACAGTGCCAGAGAACCATGCAGATCAACACATGTTTGCTTACTAAGGATACATGTTTACTCGTTGAATCATTAGATTACAAACCAGAATTATCATTTTCAAAAAGGAAAAAAAGCTCTAATGGTATTTACTTGCAGTGCTGAGCTGTTGAGACGCTGACTTCTGAGCACTCACAGAGTCAGTGCGATACCTCTCAAACAACCATATGCATCTTTTTAAGGAAGTACGACTTGCCTGTCTTCGTTCGAGCCCGCCAGCGATATGGAGCTCACAAGTTGCCTTCTCGTTACCGCCTGTTACATAGAAAGTTGCTCAGGCAGGAATTGTCTTCGCCCGGCCTTCCTGTCTGCGATATGGAACATCACTACTGAAGTTTATGAATGCTTAAGCCTCAGAAAAACGGCAAGAGTTTCTCAAATTCCCACTAAAAATGAAGTAGCCAATAAATAATAAATAAGACACAAAACTAAAAAAAATTGAAAAAAAACCTCGATAACCATGTGGGCCCTCCCATGAGAGCAACGTGCGTTACCTCTTCCATAACATAACAGAGCATGCATGCAGTGCGCTAAAACCACGCCACCTACGGATTTTCTGAATATAGAGCCCGCTTTCACGCCGTTTGCAGTGGCGTTCTTCCCACTGTGATTATTGAACAGAGCATTCATTTCCCATAATTAATTGGAGAATGGAGAATAGAAAATGAGAGCCAGGCAGGAAGTGAATTGAACAGAAATGAGGAGGAATAAACCAGGAAAGAAGCAGAAGAGGAAATTGGAGAAGAATAGGAGAACAGATCCATGCAAAAGGAGGGATACAAAGAAAAAATAGCGGGGGAAGGAGGGATGGATGGATAGTAGAAAAGGAGAGCCGCGCATGAAGTAAAGAATAGAACAGAGATGCAGAGGAATAAGCCAGAAAAGAAGCGAGGAAATTCTAGAAAAACAGCGGAACAGATCCAAGCAAGAGGAGGAATACGAGGAAGAAAAGCGAGAAAAAGGAAAGTAGAACAGCGAATAAGAAATAGAGAGCGCTATAGACACAGAAGAATAAGGAACAGCAGTAGTTACAGGTAAAAAAATTATTTCGTTTTCGGAATTTGTGGAGAAAATTGATGTAATGTAGTGCTTGGCTGAGACCAGCAGGGAAATTGTGATTGTAGATAGTGAGAAAGCCCTTTGAAGCCAGTAAAGGGGCGAAGCCCTTTGAAGCATTTGTAATTTTAATTTTTCCTGTAGTTAATAAAGAGGCCTGTAGAGCCAAGATTATGAATTTTTCCTGAGGTGAATGAATGCAGAGCTAGTTGTGCTCCCAGTTCAGCAAACAAATTGCATGGTTAAAAAAACGAGCTGTAAACAAATTGCAGCGATATATGAATGTTTAAAAAAAAAATTACAGCGATATATGAATGTTTAAAAAAACGAGTTGTAAAATTTGCACATAGAAATTTCAGGGTTTCATTGTATCTACGGATTCTCAGGAGATGGGCAGAAGAGAAATGCATGTAGAAGTGTAGCTTACCTCAAAGAAAGTTGCAGAAAATGAAATTCTATCTGCATATGCTCCTTATGTCAGTCATTCTGTGGGAATTAAAGTAGCAGAAAATGAAACTGTATCTGGATATGCTCAAATGAAATTGTATCTGCATATGCTCCTTATGTCAGTGATTCTCTGGGAATTCAAGTAGCAAATTAGCAGCAGGTTCTCTGGGAATTCAAGTAGTGTGTTGGTATCACTATAATTAGGACCTTATGTAGTTGTCTAATTAGGGTTCGACCGCTTCAACCTGTGGCGTTGTCAATGTGTCTCGTGCCCTGCAAAACCTGTGCCCAGACAAGTGGAACATGCAGACTTTAATAAAAAATCTCTGGATATATTCTCCAAACATTTTATGCTTGCTAACTAATGCTAGCATTAGTGAATAGAAACTACGAAAATAGCAATCAACCTGCACTTCCGTTGCACTTACCCTAAGTTTGGAAAGATCTGACCTCGATATGAGGCCAAATAAGACATCTGAATTGTTGATTGGCTCCCACAAGCGGCAGGGATTAAAAATCAATAAAAATCAATCCGAGAAACTGAAAACTGTCTCTAAAACTTTATAATAGCTAAAATAGCGCTATTTGATTCTCCAACAAGAACTAATAAAACGCTAAAAAGCAATTACTATAGTCCCTGCCATGCCGCAGGGCGGCAGGGACTAATAATATGCACAACTTTATAAACAATGAAAGCGTTTTAATGCCCTTCACACATTCGATATATATACCAATGATCGTTCCAACGATTCGTCAAACAACATATAATATATATACCATGTTCAACTCAACGCAAAAATTTCATATCAAGTTCATAGCAGGCCAGAAAAATATCAATGAACAAAGAATAATAGGTTCAACATTGCATTCAACGCAGAATCAAAGGGTTTAGTAAGTGTGTTCTGGTGACTACAGGCGTTGGCATTCTGGTGAGGGAAAACTCTCTGACTTTCACGGATAATTTCTCATTGTAATTCACATAATACAATACACAACAAGGAACGACATATAAAATGACCAACGCAACAAGATATTTTGCGCTCTGACAATCATCTCTAGTTCATTTCTCGCTCAAGCTCACTTATAAATCTTCGAAAAGAGATTATTTGTTCGCTTCACGTGGTTTCTCTGCCAGCTTTGAGATGTTGTTTAGATCAACCAGGTGTTTAGTCTACATCATCCACTCACCTAGATAAAAGGAGAGGAAGAGTAATTGCAATGGCTACTGGAGAGACCTCTACAGATCTAGTGAAGCCATTTATGGATGCCACCAAACCTATTCAACTCGCTTGGGAAAAAACCGTTGAAAAACTCGATGTTGGTGTAGTGGGATTTGTAGCTGTGATAGTGCTTTGGGCCTAAACTGGACTTATCGCGACAATTGAGAAGGTTCCTTTTATTCCAACTACATTTGAATTTGTTGGAATTCTATTTTCTTGGTGGTTCATATACCAAAATTTTCTCCGCAAACTGGATAGGGAACAAATATGGACAAAAATTCAAAATTCCATATCAAAAATTACAGTTCAGTGAGATTGGATTCTTCACCCTTGCATTAACAAGCATGTTGAAGAATATGCATGTTTATAGAAGTTGGAGATTAATCAGTTCTTGCATTGGAGTGAAATGGCAGGTGTTTATAGAGAAAGAAATACAGTGGCAGATTGTTTGTCTAAGAAAGGTCTAACTGTAAGTTATGGTTTCGTGTTTTATCACTACCACAGGTCGGATGGTCAAGAGGCAACAAGATCGTTCCAATTTATATGACCTGGGTTTGTCACTTAAGGGCTTTCTGTTTGTACTGTTTCTTCTTTCTCTTTTTCTGTTTTTACATTTCTGTTATTGGGGAATTTTCTGGGCCACCTTCCTCCTTTTTCTGCTGACAGTTTAGATGATGCCCTTTTGGTTTAGATGAGGAACACTGATCACGTACAGGAATAGTATAACTGTAAACCTGTTAATGGAGGGTTGTGCCCTTTATTGTGTCATATGAGTCCTCTGTTTTATTGGTAAGATTTGTTAGGGTAATAGCCGCTTTTATGGACATTTTCGGTCCTGTTACAAGTAAGGAATTGAACTTATGATATTGATCTGCACAAACAGATTATGTAAGGTTAACACATCGTTCAAACAAGTTTGCACTGGTACATTAATATAGACCAGCAATATTTTTCACCTTGAAAAGAAATGGCAGGGGTTATTGAGATAAAAGGATTTGTGGCGCAATGGTAGCATTTTGTTGGAACAAAGATGAGTAGAGAGAGTTCACACCAAATACAAGAGTCTCACAAAAATTTTCTTGTCGATTACTACACATAGGAGGAGATAGAATATGGATGCCAGGGAAAATGTGTGAGAAAATATGACAAGCAGCGGAAGATCCCAGGTTTGGGCATGATGCATAGATAGAGAAATGATTAAGCGTTATGACTAGTAGGTTAAGGGCATTACGAGATGAGTATTCATATATATTTTAAGGCGAACACAAGTTAGGGATGAAATATCTTACAAAAATAACAAGTCCCTATTATGCCATATACACAGTAAGGAAGGGAAAGAGATCTATGATAGTGGTAGAGGAAAATAAAAATGTAGAAAATATCTAACACTGCTATAATACCATGTAGAAATTATATCAATGGATTCAATCCGATCATGTACTGTACTAAAACAAGATACTGAATCCTTCTACAATATTTGCAAAATATAAAACATGATCGCTCAATCACATTCCAGTAAGAGAACGAAGTAAATCAATACAGAACACTAGATATTCTTGGGGAAAGAAGCTGCTCAAAACCCCTCCATCTTTGTTGTATAATCAACCAATGAATCATGAAACAATACAATCTATTTGTGATCACCACAACCTCATACACTCTACCAATTGCTTCACATTGATCTAGGAAAAATTAGACAAACACATAGCCAAGTATCAACCTACCCTCAGCCTACCCTTCTTACGCAATCACTAGAGAATTAAACCCCTATTAAATAGGAAATTAAGCCTTCCTTGATTGCGCAATTCATCATGGGCTTCCCATGGTTTTATAACTACACCTGGGAAGTTTTCCTAAAATAAAACTGATAGTTTACTAGCCTTGAACCTTTGTATCAACTAGGTATCCACCAGAATTAGCATGCATGCAGCTATAAATAGTGAATCATCAGTTACTTGGTAGATCACTACTGGTGAATTAAATCTATTTTAATTCACTTGATCTTCCACTAGCTCATCAAACAATTATAACTAGTTAAAATTATTTTAACTCAATTATAGTGAGTTAACCCATCCCACCCACACTACACTAGTGCTACAACTACAACTGGACCCTGTTAATAATAGAATCACTTTACATGCTTATCCTTAGACCCTCAAATTGAAATTCTTGAGCTAAATAAGTCTATCACACTTAGTTAACTATTACAAGTTGTTATGAGATAAGATTACAATTTATTTTCCAATTTATTTAATAAATTGGCTTGCACACTAATGTATCGCTAGGACCCATCACTATGTGATCTGTGATCCCACACCAGTGTGTGTGTTGGTTCTGGATGCCAATTTCACTATTTCTTGTTGCAAATTTCAACAAAAAAAATCACGGGAAGAGAGACAAATTTAGGTCATGTGCTTTCACCGTGCCAAATTAGAAGAGTCTAGAAAATGATCAGGTCCAGTGAAAAACATGCACTGAAAGGCCACAAGAAAATAGTGGCTCAAATTGGAGTGGGGAAGGAGAATTCTTGCTCTAATACCATGTTAAACACATAAAATGTAAATAACAAGAGTAGGATAAAGCGTGAGTTACATTTACTAATTAGATGATATACATTTTATAATACATTATTATGACCCTTGGTATTCATATACCGAGTGGTCTCTTGGACTCTAGTGATTGTTCACATTCCACACCAACCCTAAGAGGATTAGGAGTCTAACATATTGAATCCATCTGTGATTACAAAATTCTGAAAAGAAGCTTTGATATATAAAGAGAAGATTTGAGGGATGCTACAAGTGAGAAAATTTTTGAACATAATTTTAGTTTGAAGATAACATCCTTATAGATATTCAACAATATTAGTGACATTTCGAAGGACAAGACAAAATTAAGAAGAAAACCCAATGCAGAAAAACCCTATTCTTCTCATTTTTAAGTCTCTGTGATATAACAAGAATTACGGTGTGTACAACTAGTTTAGTAAAAAAATTAAGGCTTGAGGTTCTCTCTTTCTTTCCTTGATAAGGAATAGGTTTGTATTGCTCAACCCACGACAGTAGTAAGTTAGGAAGAATTTGTAACTAAGGATCCTACTTCTGGATTTGGAATTACTAAAGTGACTAGAGGATATGAATTTGGAATTGGATTTGCTTAATTAACTGATACTATATCTCACCTTTCTTTGTATTCAAAGTACTCACATTTCATAAAATATCCATACCCATCCTCTGAATATACTCCAAGGGTTTGGATCTCCAAGTGGCCAGGGGTTTGGATTTCTAAGCGGTGGGGGTTGGATCTCCAACTGGCACAATCAAGGGGTTGTGAAATGGCATGATAAAGGGGTTGTGAAGTGGCACGATTCAATGGAAGTATTTATCTACAATTATAGAGGTATTTTCAATTGTGGGTGTTATAGGAAAGTGTGGTTATTAGGGGTAGTGGGTAGCCTCCTTTTCTTAATTATTATGATAAAATGGATGCCAAATGTATTCATAGTATCTTTAAGAAATCCATTGGGATATTTGAGGCTACGAGGAACATTTTCATTATAATTAAACCTCTACATTCAATCTAGTATCTAAATTACATGATTTGGAACAACGTATTTTTTCACAAATGATTGAAATAATGGGAACTCTATTGGAATTGAGGGGATAGGTAGTTTTTGTTTACGTAGAGTGTAGTCTTATTCAAAATATAACTTGGAAAGTATCTGAAAAAAAATATTTGTTGGATTTAGACAAAAAAACATATACATAACTAGATTTAGATAATAAAACACACACACACACACACACACACACACACACATATATGGTCATTGCAATGCCAACACAAAAAATAGCCGGTCTCACTTGTGACAAACAACAACTATCATCATAATTGTGACTTTTTAGAAATAATCACGGGGGCTTCACTACGGGAGCAATACTATAGCACATGGGTTCATATTGGGAGATATATAATGAGGAAAAAATGACATAATATATTGGGGGATGTATAGGAGGTAAAGGGTTTTTATATTGGCAGGTATAAAAAATGGAGCTCAAAGTTAATGAAAAAATATAAAGGGATATAAAAAAATGTTAATGAAAAACTAGATACCTACAATATAGTGAAAGTAGGGGATTTTTAAATTGGAAAGATGTGTTGGGTTTATATTAGTAGGGGGTTAAATAATATGATTTTTAGAGGCATTTTCCAATATGTACTCAAATTAAGGGCATTGTTTAATAATCTATGATCACACATGATATGATATGGGTTCATTGAGTGAAGCCCCCATGGAAATAAAACGTTGAAATTACGACTCAAGAAAAATATTTCGTCGTAATTGCGACAAACACAGGAACCAAAACTAAAAGAAATGACATTTTTTTTACCTATGTGATAGTATAGGCCATACCATCGAACTATGTCGTCGCAATTTAGTCCTATATGTAGTAATGTTTTAAGAAAAAATATTCTCTTACAGTAGTAGTTGATTGAGGGCTCGAGGGTGGTCAATTCTAGAAAGATTTTGTGCAGCTGAGCTTATGATTAGGTGGAGCGTCGCTCTCAAAATTTTGTTGTGGTTAGTAGGATTCAAGTAGTTCCATGGCACTATAATCGACAATAAGACATATCTCACTCTACAAATAAGTATTCACTACTCAAGGTTTACACAAATTCTATACTAAGATCAGTGGAATATTTTGTGCGATTATTAATAGTACCATTTGATATAATAAATTTGTATATTATGATTTGAGATTGTTGCATATGGTATCAAAGTCGTGGTTTCAACTCAGTTAGACCTTTAAATTTTATGTTTTTATTTACTAATGATTATAAGTTATATTTCTTTTGTTATTAAACAAATAAATAAACATTTTGTATATAACATTGTTTTATAAAGCATTGTGGGCATTCACCCTCTGTGAATGACGTTGTTTTCCTCAAACTTAGAGGCTCAATTAAATCCCTATTCCTTTCTTTAAAATACGACTTATGAAAACTCAACGTGTGGATGTTAACCTTGTTATAGAATATGATTTTATTATTGTTTCTAGATTTTTATACTTATTATTTGGTGAAACCCATAATCAGAAAATTTAAATAAGTGGAGGTAGTCATTTCTCTTCAATTTAATGAAATAAAATTTAATTACTATTTAGTTACAAGTTTCATACTCAACGTGAGATTTACAATAAACCAATAACTAACTAGAGTAGAAGTTCGTTAGCACTTAATACATATCCATTTGAAATTTAATAAATACCTTGGTAGATATAATTTCAGGTCATCATCTTCTTGGCCTAAGATTTAATTGGGACGGTTAATTTTACCACATTATGTATTATCCCAATGCGAATAGAAATGTTTTTAGATTCAAGGAGGCTAATGCTCATTGGTCTGATTTCAAGGAGCATGCCTAATAAATGGATTACCCAAGTCACACTCGATAATGAACTCGATTCATTCATTCTCTACTTGACTTCTTAGCATGCGCCATCTAAAAAATAATGTTGCAGAATCAAATCTCAATGTATAATTATATAATTTTACCCCAATAGAATAATATATAATAAATATAATATAAACATAATATTCTGTTAGTTCTCTATAACACTTGAGGAAGATAGAATCTTCAAGCCGCTGAAGAAAAATAGGAATCTGACGCCATCGTGCATGGCTAACCGATCAATAATTCCCTATGTTTCGTAACCATTCTCACAATATTTTTGGTCACATATTCCGATAACATATATTAGAATATATTTTTTATAATAATTATCATAGGAAATAAACTAGCATTTGCATAAGTGTGTAAAGGTATGTCGGAGAGGCTTTAAACATTAAATGGACGCTGAGTGACCGAGGACGAATCTGGAAGTGACAATTGTCAATTTTTTATTTGATAGATGAGTGATTTTTTATTTGATAGATGAGTGATGAGAAAATGTTTTGATTGAGTGGGGTGAATAATGTTTGCTCAGCCCATTCCAACAAAAAAAAACACCTTCAGCGTAATTAATCTATTAATATTTTTATTTTTTTTAAAGCACAATCTATTGAGCACATGCAAAACTGTCGATTGTATAGGTTACACAATATGTGATTTACTCTATTTAACTAATAAGGAAGGAATGTATTGCATATTCTCGGAAAGGTCATCTTGATATATTAGTAGAAGGGCATATATATAAAGTCAATATGGATGGGATTGTACCTATTTCCTAAATTCTGTATTTGTGAATGTGTGCCAAATTTATTTCACTTGGAAGCGTTGTGCACTGGAATAGATATTTGGAAAGCAAATGGATGGTAAGGGAAAATTGTAGAAGCGAGCACAAGGTTGGCCAGGAGTAATTATAGATTTCTAATTTTTAATTGTTGATATTTAGTTATGGAATTTTTTGATATTATTTTTTTTCCTAAATTAATTATTACATTAAAAGGGAATGAAATTCTTTGTAGAGGATTCTTTAAATTAGTTGGTGTTCACAATTCAAACATCTTCTGAATAATTGACTTTAAGTTACCTGATTTGCATGGCCAGACAAGGGTAAATTTTCTAATGAAATAATCTAACCATGCACATATATGTCTTAATTAAAACCTTTTATACAACTTAAAAATCTTGGAACAAAACTTCCATGAGTAACATTTTTAGGATCCATTCATTTTAGTATGAAGGAAAAGATTTTTGATAAGGACACCTGGGTATCTACAACTGATATTTTTAATTTAAAAAGGCAGAAGCAATATATATTTGTATTTATTTTGAGAAGATATTTTATGTTTCAAAATATAGGTTTTTAATACCCTCGAGAGGTAGGGGAATCATAGAAATTAGAATATATTTGTATATTTGAAACTCTATAAATTCAAATATAAAATTAGTTTAATGTGTATTAATGCAGTTTAATATTAGTAAAATAGTATATTTATAAATGAAATTAATAACATTATATTATAATTATGATAATATTTGGTATTTGTGTATATTATAGTTTAAATTATGATAAAAAAGAAAGAGAATGGAAATGATAGTTTACTTGTAATGATGTGAGAGAAGACTTAAACAATTATGACCTAGTGTTTTGTATTATAATGGATAAGCAAAATATGTATAGTGATCATGGAATGTTAATTTTGATATTGATGATTTAAGGAATGAAGGATGAATTTCATTAAATTTCATTAGAAAGGAAGAATACATGACTAGAGATTAGAGCTCAAGATGATAAGGCTCATTTGAAGTTTAATGATGTTCTTAAATGACTATACTATTGTTAAATTATTAACTTCCTCGTTGAAAAGAACAAGAAATGATACGTTGAAAAGTAACTTGTATCCTAATAAAAATGTGACACTAATAGTACATTGATAAGATAGCCTAGATCCTAGATGGATGTTGAATAACCGTATTTCATAGTTCATATTCATTGTTTATACACACAAATGAAATTATTTTTCTAATGAATCATGCTAAGAATGTTTATAGTGTAGTATTGCTCTATATATTATGTGCATTGAGATGATTCTCGTATTTATGATGTTATGGTATGAGGTTATATTGACATGTGGTTCCATCTATTATGCGATGCCATGACGTATCTTTGATACATCATTGTTTGATGCTATAACTTAAGATGATATTTCATGATGTAAATCATGCGTTAATTGCATGTAGATTTTATGACATGCATGAGCATGCAATTTTTACTATTTAAAATGTTGTGATAATGATGTTGTAAACTCATGATGGATATGGTATGCATGATGTGGCATATGGATTATTTTCTATGATGTTATGATTATAACTAATACATTGGTTGCATGTTGAGATGTGGTGATTGACAGAAAATCCACAAATGGGTCGAGAGGGATGGTTTACTTGATGATCGCATGGGAGCCCATACTTGCAAGGGAGAATATGTAACACCATATGGGCTTGGGAAAAACTCAATCAACAATACATATTCCAATGGTTCTTTTGCCTTGTATAGCTCTTGATGGATAACTATCGAGGGGATATGGGACCATCTTGAGGAGGCTTAGCGCCTGATATTGGATTAGGATGCTGAAATTCAAAAGTGTGTGTAGGACTTTGATGCCTGGGGTTGTGTATCTTACTGAGTTGTAGAGGGATTCGGTCCAACCTTTTGAGATGCCTGGAGTACTACTACTTGGAGTACTGTGTTGAATGTATGCCTTGGGGCAGATGAGGTCTAAGCCTTGAGGCTAGGCATAGACCAACGAGGCTTTATGTCTGGTTCCGAAATTTGGGAAAAAAGACTTAAGATTCCTTAGGATTTTCGTGGTGTGGTGATGTAACTTTCGATACATGTTGGTATACTATTTTAGTAGAGGGTATTGGGAAAACATGGAGTAATAATTAAATAAATACATGATTAAACTTAACTTCGGGATGAATTTCCTTAAAGAAAGGGAGTATGTAATGTCTTGTATAAATAAATAAAATAATAAATAAGAAACCGAAGTTCTAATTTTATATGTGTGTGTGTGTGTGTCTGTATTATAAAAATAGTAAGAATAAGTAAAGTTAGCAAAAAGTAAAAAGAAATACAATAAGGAAGAGTTTAAATAAGAAAAATTTTGAGTTAAGTAAAACTTAAGACAAAGAATCAAAAGTTAACATGCTAACGCATGGATTGTGTGCAATTGGATCCCTTTCCAATCCCCTTCCATTTTTGAAACAATTTGTTTTATTTAAACGATAAAAAAAAAGAGATGAGAAACATTTATTCTTTCCAGAGGATAATGTTGTGAGACAAAGGATTCCATGGCAGTAGTAGTTGATTTAGGGCTCAGGGGTGGTTAGATTAGAAATATTTTGTTTAGCTGATTTTACGGTAAGGAGGAGAGTCATCCCAAAAACTTTGTTGTGGTCAGCAGGATTCAAATAGCACCACGACACCGTAATCGAAAATAAGACATATATCACTCTACAAGTAAGTATTCAATAATCATGGTTTATGAAAATTCTATGCTAATATCAGTTGGATATTTTATTTTGATTATTAATAACACTGTTTGATATAATCAATTTGTATGTTATGATTTGGGGTTGTTACAATGCATTTTGAAACAACTGATAAATTGCTCGATTACCCTAAAATTGTGCCACATTCTCTGGTTGATGGAGGATTGTTGATATTCCCATTCTGCAAATCATATTGGCCTAATTACCATTAACTAAATTTGAGGCTGTTACTCGGTTATGCATGCATGATGGGGGGGTAATGTTGTTTATTTTTCTAAATTCAGTAAGTTTCCAGTTTGAATTGGATGAGTATGACTTGTTTCAATTAGGTATGATAACAAGAAATCTAAGGTACAATCATCGAGGGTGGTGCTCCCACCCCCCCCCCCCCCCCCCAATTTAAGCAATTGAATGAACACGTTCATAGGTGGGATAGATGATGACAAATACATAAATTATATTTAGTCAAAGTAATAAATAGATGTCAAATAGTCTCGTACCTAATTTGATCTTACCATGTGAGGCGGAAGTTGCACCAATGACGGTTGATGATGTGGTGAATTTTAATAATGTTGGTGTGTGGTGTATGGAGTACTTCTAAGTTAACGGTAAAATTAGCGGGATTCTTAATAAAACGATGAGATTAAGCATTATTTTGACGATGCTGGTACTAGGGAAATGTCGGCAAATGACAGTGCTTTGACTTGAAAAGTGTAGGCAACTGATAATGTTGTTTACTTGAATATTATCAATAATTGATGATGATGTTTACTTGACAAGTATAAAAAAATGATCATTTTGTTAAGTGAAAGGTGTCGACAATTCTCTTGTAAAAATCTCATCGTTTCTTGAAAGAAATCACAAGGTAAAATAGAAAAATGATTTAAAATTAATTGAATAAGAGAGAGATATATAAAAAAAAATTGGCTCAGTTTCCAAGTGGCAACATGTTGGTTTTCACATGCCATCTGTCCAACTATGCTCTTAGGAGTATTCACAGTTGAAAATTTATTATTATTATTATTATTATTTTATATTGACAAACGACAAACACCAGCAAGCTCGTATTCACATTTCATTTGTCCAACTGCGCTCCTAAGTTTTTTCACAGTTGGAATTATTATTATTATTATTATTATTTGTTATTATGGTGGAGGTGCAAATGTGGAGGACTGCTTTCTCTCAGGAAGAATTTCCAATCAAAGGTTGGCAACAACTTGGTTGATGAAATAGTCCTTTGAAGTTGGGTGATGATAGAGGTGGAATTTATGCCAATTAACAAGTAAATGGGTATGTTTTCCATATGTTGTCACCAATTTGATAGCCTTGTTCTTGAGGATTATGTCTATCTCATATGGGCCCAACCATCTAGTGCACAATTTTCCCTTCAAGTCCTTAAATTTGGAATCATATAAAATTCCCCAATCCCTAGGTTGGAATAAATTCTTATTGATTAGTTGATCATGCCATTTGGATTTCTGTTGTTGCACAATATATGTGTGTTTTAATGCAACCAAATGAATTTCATTGAGCTCACGAAGTTATTATAAATAATGCTTTTGTGCTACTGATAAATCTAGACCAACTTCTATTGCATTCCTGAGTGTGCTGATTTCGAATTCAATGGGAAATATGGGGCAATTCCCGTACACCAAGTCAAATGGAGAAAATCATGTTCCGCTTCTCCACATTTTCCTATAAGCCCATAAGGATTCAGGAAGTTGATAAACCCAATCACAAAGATGACTTGTTTTTGTTTTAGTTAGGATATTATCCAATACTTTATTAGTATTTTCGACCTACTTGTTTGCTTGTAGGTGGTAGGGAGAAGTGACTCGATGTTGAACCTTATATTTCTCAAGAAGTGCCTTGATTTTATTGCCTATAAATTGTGCTCTACCATCGATGAATAATTCCCTTGGTACTCCATATCATATGAATATTTCTTCATATAAAAAGTCAATAACAATTTTCTTTGTGGCTTTTGATATTGCTCTTACCTCGACCCATTTGGTCACGTAGTCAATGCAGACCAGGATATAAAAATTTTGATGTGATGGAGGATTGATTGGTCCCATGAAATCAAGGGCCTGTTTCTCAAATGGTTCGATTACTAGTTAATTTTGTAATGGCATTTCATCAGACTAGATGGTTTTCCCATCCTCTAGTAGCTATAACATCCTATAACATATTTCTTGGTATCCTAGAATATACTAATTAGGGGAATTTTGAGGTCTAAAATGGGCCTCCTAAGGAAATTATAAAATAATAGTGGAAATAATAAAATAAGATTACATTACATCATCAAATTTTAAAGGGAAAAAAACTATTTTTTCAACTTATCTCCTTACTGGTTTACTCAAATTTCGAGTGGGAACACTCGTTGGATGCATAATTTGATTCCTCATCAAAGGAGTAGCCATGTTGCATACTTTTGATGGACCCTGCTACACGAAAAATGATAAATACATGAAAAATGTGATTGCAAACACACTTTTTCATGTATTTCTCAATTTTCATGTAGTAGGGTCCATCGAAAGTATGAAGCATGGGTACTCCTTGGATTAGGAATTAAATTTTGCATCCAACAAGCACTCCCGCTAGAAATTTGAGTAAAACCTTAGGGAGATAAGTTGAAAATACAAGTTGAAAAAGTAGTTTTTACTTTTTTACCTAAAAATGGTGAATCATCCTCATGGTTGACATAATCATCTTGAATCTTATTGGTTCTTATAAATTTTATTTTGGTTGTACATTTTTCTTAGGAGGCCCATTTTAGACCTCAAAAGTTCTCTAATCAATGGGCCAATAATAGCACATACACAACACATTATGGCCAGTTTGTTTATCTGCAAAATGGCCACCACAGGGGTCATCATGATAGGCCTTGAGAATATCCTAGACTTCATCCTCCTTGGCACATCTGCGGATCGTCTGATCAACCCTCATGTAAAAGGGGTAGCCATCTATCCATGAGAACTTGATACTTTGTTAGATAATCTTCTGTATTTCTCATAGAGAAACGTGACTTGGGAATTTTCCTACAACAAGGTATTTTTTAATGTTTTCGTACCAGGGCATATGGGTGGACACTGCAAACAAATTTTCATCAGGAAAGTCATCTTTTATTGGAGAATTGGTAGTATTCACAACAATCCTAGATAGAATACCTACAACTACGCTAGCTTTACCATTCTTATAAATTATTTTAATATCAAATTCTTGCATTAATAATAACCATATAATAACTTATGCATTGGTAATAGGCTTATTAGCTAGATATCTGATAGTTCAAAATCCCATGGGCACAAATATAGGATAACCATCTATATAATGCTTGAATTTAATATTGCAAATATGATAGTAAGAAATCCTATTTCCATTACTGTGTAATTCAATTCCAATGGTGACAATTTTTTGCTTGCATAGCAGATGGCATACGACTTCTTATCTTCCTCCTGTCCGAGCATAGCTCCAACAACAGTGTCAAAAGCATATGAGGCGATATGGAATGGAAATTTCCAGTTAGGTCCGCATAACACAGGGGTTGTAGACACAAGTGTTTTTAACTTATCGAAAGAAATTTGAAAATTGTTAGTCTATAGAAATTATGCATCTTTTATAACACATACAAAGGGGATGCCATTTTAGAATAATTTTCAATGAAATGATGATAATATCTCATTTTTCCCAAAAATATATCTACCTATTTCTGCATTTTTGGGGGAAGTATGCTTAAGGTTGCCTTAACTTTCGTTGGATTGACCTGAATACCAGGGACTAAGAGGATATGTCCCAAAATTGATTCCATGATCATCATGTGGATTTTTTTTTGTATTTAATGCAAGATTAGCATGTTTACATTATTCGAGTGTTTTTTCAAAATTAGATAATGCTTCATCAAATCCAGTTCCAAATAACGTGAAATTGTCCATATAAATTTCAAGACTATTGTTAATTAGGTTAGAAAATATGCCTAATATTACCTATTGGAAGGTAGTTGGTGTGTTGCAAAGGAAAAAATTAAGAACGTGATATGAAAATGTGCCACATGGGTAGGTGAAGGTCGTCTTATCCTAGTCTTCTGCAAAGATTTGAATATGATTTTATAAGTTGAAGTTTTCAAGGAAAGAGAAACACTTTTTCCCTGACAATGTGTCTAGGACCTAAACAATAAATGACAGGGGAAAATGGTCTTTCTGTGTTTCTTTATTTAATTCTTGATAATCTACACATATTCATAACTTGTCGTTCTTCTTCGGGATGATCAAAAGAGGGGAAACTCACTCACTATCAGATATTGGATAAATGAAATTAGCATCCAGCAGTTTTTGGAGTTCTTGTTTAAGAACGTCCCTAAGGGTGAGATTCATCCTTCTTTAAGGCTGTTGGGTGGGAATACAATCCTTCTTAATATAAATGTGATGTGTGAAAATATTTGTATCACCCTCTTCCCACATTTACCCAGCTACCCGGTCCATTGGGATAAACATGTGATGAGAGGCTACTATGCTCTAATTCAACCTCCTAAGTCACCTTAAGGAAGTGGAACCGACACGACAGAACTACACAGACCTTCTGCACCTGTTATAGGACACCCAGGGGCCATCCAAACCTTTTAGGTGGCTAGCCCCTGAGACAAAATTACCCTCTTGTGCATCAATTCCTCAGCCACTCCCTTGATATGGGAAAGAGTGCGACTGGAAAAGTCCAGTCACTCGCACAACATGCACAAGCATGCGATTGGGACTTTTCCTGGTTGTTCTGAGCCTGCAACCTTGATTTTTGTGCCAAATTTTCAAGCCTAGGGCATAGGTCACTTCCCATAACTCCATGACACCTCAAGAAACTAAATATAACAACAGAATAATGATTTAAATGCAATCACTTGAACAAGTACTTGACTGGACCCCTACTAGCCATGACAGGAATTTCGTCAAACATGTCGCAAATATGTATTCTATAGGTTTAAATAACATATACGAACATAAGGGTCTCATACTTATCTAAGAATCACTAAGAAGCACTGATGCCTTACATCATTAGCTGCATTATCATCTATTAGGTCATATATCCATTGCTCATTTAGTTACAAATCAAAACATGATGAGAACCATACATTTTCACTGTCATAAAACACATAACATAGTTATCAATCAAATGGGAACTATTACCTCAAATCGAGAACTCTAACAAAAAAAACATAAAAAACCATGAAAAAACAACCCGAAAACGAAAAGTTTTATTCTGGAATAACTTCTTCTTTTTTTCTTTTTCTTTTTCTTTTTCTTTTTTTAAGGGTAAATTTTCAACATTTTTTAAAAAGGGAAGTAAAATGCAATTTTTTTTGTGTGCGAAAAACACCCCGAAAATGAAAAGTTGTATTATGGAATAACCTCTTTTTTTTAGAGTAAATTTTCGACATTTTTTAAAAATAGAAGTAAAAGCCAAATTTTTTTATGCAAAAAAATTGTTCAAAAAGCACCTTGAAAATAGAAAGTGTTGAAACAAAAATTTATATTGAAAATTTAAAAAAAAAAAATGAAAAGAACATTTTAAAATAATTGAAAAAACAAAAACAAAATTCATTAGATTTTTTTAAATTTAAAAAGTTTTAAAATTTAAAATTTTAAAAATAAATAATAATAAAAAAATAAAAAACATTTTAAAAATTAAAATTTAAAAATATATCAAAAAAAATAAAAACAAAAAACAAAATAAAAATATTAAATTAAAAAAAAAACGAATAAATTTAAAAAAATAAATTAGATTAAAATATACAAATTAAATTAAAAAAAATAAAAATATAAGTTTTATTAAATTGAAAAAAAAAATTACAATAAAAAATTACATTTAGAAAATTATATTAAATTTTAATAAATTTAAAATAAAAATTAAGAATTAAAAGAAAATAAAACATTATTTAAATTAAAAAAATAAAAATAATTAAAAATTAAAAATTAAAAAATAAAATAAAATTAAAAATTTAAATTAAAAAAAAAACAAATAAATTAAAAGAAAAAATTAAATTTAAATTCTATATATATATATATATATATATATATATATATATATATATATATATATAATTAAGAAAAAATATATATTTAATAAATAAATTAAAAAAAAAAATCAAAATATAAAACACTTTTAAAACGAAAATTTAAAAAAAAATAAAAGTCAATTAAAAATGGAAAATAGAAAAAAAAAAAAAAAAAAAATTATTATTATTAAATGAAAAAAATAAATATAAAAGTTTAATTTAAATAAATTTTTTTTTTTTTTCTAAATTAGTTTAAATTTATTATAGAGGAAGAGTAACATACATCGTGGCCGAAGCCTTAGCTTTGCCCAAAAAATGTGGCATGTTCAGCAAAAGAAACTGAAAATTGACTGCCCACTAGGGGAAACCAGTCTAGACATTGTGCTAATGTGCTGCCCACGCAGGGGTATCAGCCTTGGATTCCACTGTTCTTTGCACAGATTATAGACTGTCAGACAAAAACTACTTGATAACATTGCTAAAAATTCAAGATCTATCCCATAGAGTTGGGCCTCGAAAAGCAAAAACCAAACACATTTTGAATGATTAAATATCATGATGAGGAGGTGGTTCTTCAGTGATGAGGCACCTGTATGCCTCCATGTCGTCGTCCTCATTTGGCTTGTCTGCACTAGAGGCTGCGCTCTGCTTGGAGCGTCCAAACCCGCGGAGATCCTTCTCCTCATCACTAGAAGCTTTCTCTTTGTGCATATCCTTCTGCCTCTTCTTCTCGTCCACGTCCTGAGCCGTTTTAGTAGTCTTCCCTCCCGAATGCGCGTTGGTGTCAGCCAATTGTGGTTCCTCCTTGAACACAACCGAGATGGATGCAATGATACGGGGGCGATTAAGGGAGAAGTTGAAGTAGAATTGAGCTATCTGGGGCATATTTGAAGCGAGGGTAGCTAGAGTGGCGGGGGCGGGAGAATCCATCCTAAAATTGGCAGAGGGATCTCCCCCTTCCATTTCTTGTGTTCGAGTACTTGCCCATAGAATATTCAGAGGAGGGAGACGAGGAATTAGAATTGGAAGAGGAGGGGGCGTGCTGAGGACGGCTTCTGGTGCTGCCCCTTCTACACCTCATGCGGTGGCGCAGTCTCGGCATGGTGTCTTGCTCAGAGTTTGGCAATTGAGGATGCAAAGAAGCAGAGTGAGGAGTGAACAGAGTGAATAGGAGATCCAAGGTGGCAGTGTTCCGATTGTAGAGGCTATTTCGAGAAAGGTGAAGCCCATTTCCCAGCTCAATGCAGCATGATGTAAGACACCGTCTTCCCGTTGCAGTGTGAGCACAGGGTCTCACAGCAGTAGGGGAGCAGAAGCTCTACAGCAGAGGAGGAGTGATTGAATTTCCTCTACCTTCATCCATCTTAAAAACCAGGGCATAATTGCCTCGATGCACACCCGGCTTAATTAGCCCATAAATGTGATCAGAGTGCTGATGCAGAGAAATCCTTATGGAGGTGCAGGTGAGAATGATGGCTGGTTCTCGGCCTTCATTTGGCTTAAATGCAGCCTTGATGATAGCAACGCGTTGGAGAGGTTCATGCATGGCGATGGCTTGGGTGGCCAAGTGTCCCAGCCACTTGCCTACCCAAAGTCCCATCAACTTAATTTACCAGCTCAACACCCGCATCCGGGAAAAAATATTAAATTTTATGTAATTAAAAAAATACTAAATTTAAATAAATTTAAAAAATATATTAAATTTTATTAAATTAAATTTTAAAAAGTAATATTAAATTTAATGATTAAAATAAAATATTCAATTAAATTAAAAAAGAATCGAATTAGAAAAATTTTAATTTAATTTGAAAAAAAAATGAGTTGTTCGTGTAGGAGGTCGATTCTTGGAATCAACCTACTGCCTATGTGGTGGCGGGGGCCGGCCGCTAGGTGGGCGAGGGTTTGCCAGCAAGGCGCAACTCATTTTTTTAAAAATTAAATTAATTTTTTTTTTTTTCAATTTTTTTAAATTAAATTTCAATTTTTTTTTTGTTTTTAATATATATATATATATATATATATATATATATATATAATTTATTAAATTTCGATTTTGTTTTTTTATTTAATTTAAAATTTTATTTTAATTTTTAATTTCTTTTTTTCATTATTAAATTTAATATTTTTTTTTTTTCATTTAATTTTAAATTTTAGTTATATATATATTTTTTAATTTAATAATTTTTTTCAATTTAATTTTTATATTTAATTTAATTTAATTTTTAATTTTTTTTTTTGAAATTTTAATCTTAAATTTTTGTTTTTTTAACTTTTATTTTGTTTTTCATTTTAAAAAAAAAAGAAAAAAAAAATTAATGATTTGAAAATGGTTTTTTCATTTTTTTTGGGTTTTTACATCTTTTTTTTTTTAATTTTAAATTTTTATTTTAATTTTCTTTTTAAATTCTAAATTTTGTTTTTGTTTTTAATTTAATTTTTATTTTGTTTTCCTATTATTTTTTTTTAATTTAAATTTTCAAATTTTAATTATTTTTAAATTTTAAATTTTAGTCTTTTTTTAATTATATGGTTTTTTTTTAATAACTTAGGAAAAATTGTTTTTGATGTTTTTTTATTTTTTTGTTCAATTTTTGTTTTTTTTTTTAATTATGTGTTTTTTTAAAAAAATTCCCTTTTTATATAATTTTCGAAATTTTTTTATTTTATTTATTTATTTTTGTTTTTACACGTTAATTTTGTTTTTTTAACATTTTTATTGGTTTTATATTTTTTTATTTGATTTTTTTTTGTTTTGTTTTTCTTATATTATTTTTAAGTTTTATTACCAACATGAAAATCATCACTCTAAAAAAAATGGTTGATGTTGCATCAACTCTTTTCAAAATTAGCATGAAAATAACCACTCTAAAAAAATGGTTGATGTTGCATTAACACTCTTCAAAATTATCATGAAATTCACTAACATTTTAAAACAAATGTTCATACATCATAAATTAAAAAAAATTAAATGAAAAAAATATGCTAAAAAAAGGGGTGATTCTGCATCACCACTTTTCAAAATCAGGTGCTTTTTTAGCTACCTCAAAAAAGTAGGTACCAATTCAATTACCTATTTGATCAGTAACTATGTTACATTCATAACCAACATATAAACAACATAAATACTAAGGATACAACAACCATAAATGCTACATAGAATCTGGTACATTTACACATAAATTACCAAGGAAAGGAACTCTTATTAATGAATGTGAAAGCCAACCCGGTATGGGACTACCACGTCCACCCAACCATAGATTGGATGATACAAATCTCTATTCATCTAACACCCCCGTGCCATATTCCAAGCATGAATGTGGGACTCAAACCAAAAGAACCAACTAGGGCTTCTCGAGGCTAATCACCTCACCCTCAACAATAGATTACCGCAAACCACACCAGATCACTAGGCCATAAAATAACATGGATGCCGCCAGATTTCTCCACCTACACCATGAGGAATTTTCCTGTCTCCTAGTCTCTAGGCTTTACCACAATCCAAATTCTGATCCAGGGATTACTAGGCCATAATCGAGACACCACCCTCTAGGATTTACCGTATATCCTGCCATTCACCAGCAAGGATTCCTAGGCCTGATAAGGGGAAACCACCTCTAGTATTTATCGTATATCCTTCCATTCATCGGTTGAGGATTCCTAGGCCCATCGAGGCACACAATACATGTATTTACCGCAACCCATAGTCCAATTCATGGGTCACTAGGCTAGTGGCTTTACTACAATCCACATTCTGGTTCAAGGATCACTAGGCCATGTGTTCTTTCATTCAAAGATCCACCTCACTCAGTTTTGAATCCATTTGACAAACTAGCTCAACCAAAACATGAGAACCCCATCACACCATGGCTATCCGGAAATGGAAAGGAAAGGCTGAAGAATACTGTCACACCTAGAAAAGCCCATGCCAGTGACATCAAGAGAACCAAGAACACGCATGCATAACCATGCATGAAAAATCTAGCGAGGAAATCACACATGAAAATCGATACCTACAAGTAAACCTGATGCAACTACTTGATCCTACTCTTCCTTGCTTGATATTTGCTTCCTCTTTGCCTTATTTGCATTTATTGATCCAATGTTGAAGTGCTCCAAGAAAACTCTAAGTGTCCAAGAGTGAGAGAGAGAGAGCTCCAAAACTGAACTGAAAAGGTTTTAGCAAAATCTTAACCATAAAAATCTTTCCAACTGATCCTCAAAAGCATTTTTTATTAATGAGGTCAAGCTATTTTCTTCATTTTCCATTATTTTTCCTTCATTTCCTCATCACATGCATCTTGTGACCTTTCACCTTCCTTTTCTCCTAATTTCCATTATTTTCATAAATAAACTGCCAAAAATGCCATTTTTCCTTCCCAAATGCCTTTTCCATTTCCTTTGCCAATTTCCTTAGCCATAATAATCGAAATGAACACCCACTAGGATGTTTTTTCCCAACATTCAACTTGGAATAAGTGTCTCGTGACCTTGGTCTTACATTTTTTTTACATGGATTTTTAACCAAGGTTGTTACAGAACCCTCCCCCTTGGGTGAACATTGTCCTCGGTGTTCAATGACACCTACAACTAACAAGAATACTGAAAACCAAACCATACTTCCCACGGAGCTTTGTAACATAGCTTGTTGCAGTATTTATAATGACATTCTGCTGAAAACATGACAATCATGTCGTTTACTGGAGATTTAGAACATAGCTCATTACGATATTTACATTAGAAACACATATATACTCATATACATTTTCATCAACCAGCAAATAACCATATTTTCTAGGGAGCTTTATAAATCCACCTCAATACAACATTTACAATAATAGACACATATACACATATACACAAATTCTCAACCAAAAAATAAAAGGATATGATGCCTGCATTGAAAACAAGGGAATCCAAAGTCTCACACCTCCACCCTCAAAGTAATACCGGGATTCACCTCCTTCCCAGGAAGTCCATAATCCAATTCCAAAGTTAAAGATGCATCCAATTTCCGACGTTGCAATCCTACGCCACTTGTCCTCTCAGTGAACAATTACCAACTCATTGTTCTAGGGCACACTCACAATGTGCATTTGATTCCATATGTGAATGCTAATGACAAAAAAAATCCATCCCAAACTTTCTGTTATCTACTACACAGTCCCTCAGGAAATCCAGTCACCCCCTTCCATACAATCACACACCTTCCAAGTTCCACGACACCCCCTATCTCGGGCGATCCATCCCTTAGCAAGTCTTCCTCGCATCGGAAGGTCAAACAACCAAGGAATATACCTTCCTCAAAACCATCATACTGGTCATAACATGCTCATGGAAATAAATGAACACTATTGGGTATCGCTGTCATACAATGGCCCTGCTCTTGAGGTGCTTTACCATAATATTGTTGCATGTTTCAATTCCTTTTCACTACTTCTGCTAATTCTTGCAGTCAATTCCAACCACCCAACCAGGAATTCCATGCTTTCTTGTACCAAGAATATAAATGCCATTGGATCCAAAATAAATTGAAATAAATTCACATCATACCTCATTGGTAGTTCGTCAACAGGGTACACTTGAAATTTTGTTCACTTCCTGTCACAACAAGTCAAACTAACTATTTTATAAAATCATCGTGTATAAACATATCATATATGGTTAGCTAGAAACACAACCAACATAATCAAAATCATATAGCACATATAATCATCATAAACCAGAATCATATATCACATGAATAATAAAACTGAATAAAATATTGATACTTATCCTTTAATCGACCCTTAACTTCTACCACTATTCTTTGTCCTCTCCATCTGCACATCAGATCGGTTTCCACACCCGAAAAACACCCATCGCCTTCTCTTCAACCACATATGCATACACATAGTGTGCATCACACACATGCAACCACACACAACATGCATCACCATATAATACATGCATCTACACCTGACATACAACACATACACCTACACCCAGTGTACAACACAATGCATACACCTTCATCCGATGTACAACACAATACATATACATACACAAAGTATAACACAACGAATACACGTCACGATACCAAGGCTACCCATTTCAAATACATAGTACCCCACATACACAAAAAAACATGTACAACACGCACATGTTAACACATGTGTACAACACAGCATGTATGACATGCACACAATAACACATATACAACAGTACCACACGTACAACATGTACACAGTACCACATGCACACAACACTGCTTGCATAACATGTACATAGCACCACATGTACACTGCATCACCTGCACAATGTGTACACAACACCACATGCACGACATGTACATAGCACCACATGTATACAACACCACATGCACGACATGTACATAGGACCACCTGCACACAACACCCCATGTACAATATGTACACGAAACCACATGCACACAACACCATATGTACAATTGTAAGCACAACACCATATGTACAACATGCACACCATGCCATATGTACACATCACTGCATATGCAGCATGCATAAGGCACCATATGTACATAGCACCACATATCCAACATGTACATAGCACCATATGAACACAAAACCGCATATCCAACATATGCACAATTCCATCTATACATAGCATTGCATAAACAACATGTACACAATTCCATATGTACATAGAATTGGATGTACGCAGCACCATTTGTACATAGCCCTACATAAACAACATATACATAGTATCATATATACACAAAACCAAATGTACACAACATCACAAGTACAACATGTACAACATATTCACAATAGTAGTATTGCACTTCCAGAATCACACTGTCTCTACCAAGAAATCTTTCTTTCAGTGTCTCTCCACTATCCATGCTTATCCTAACATGTCATGGATCACGTTGTTTTCATTCCGTTGATGTATCTCTCAAAATTATCTATCCAAAACATAGGCATAGTATAAACACATAATATCAACTCATATCCACATGGTACTGGCCTCATAAATTTTTCAGGGCTACTAATCCCTGACAACCCTATCAGAAAGTGACACACACACACACACACACACACATATAATCATTAGCATGAAACAAACATGATCCTGTCAAATGACGAAATACATACATGTATACATATATAAACATCAACATAATCATGATCACAACATAATTACTAGATAACATAAGGTCAAGACTAAGAGAACTTCCTTTATCTGTGCACACCATGAAAAACATTGAGAAAAATTGCTCCCAACATAGCCAAGGCATATGACACCTCAGATCCATTTAATTTACCTTTTATGTTGCCTTTCTCGTGTCTATACTGCCATCGTCCATTTACCACACTGGACCTAATCAATCCAACGGATTGTTTTAATATTTCCTTCAACTTCCCTCACTCATGCACTGTTCTTCATTCAGGCCTTACATTAACGATTGGGTATCACACAACTCTCCCTGATCTCCATCAATTTTCCTCCTTCCTAAACAATCCCCAAGACCCTTAAAACATAAAATAAAGAATAAAAGGTGACCAAGAAGAAACCATGAAAAACCAATAGCAATATGACACCACAAAGTGGTATGTCCATACTAGAAGCAATCAAAACCGAAAATCAAGAAAAACAAATCACAAAATACTGAAAGCACAAGACTAACAACAAACATCATGACTCAATCCCCATGGGTTCCCAGTGCCTCCAAGGGAAATCTCAACCCGAGCCTCCTTCAATATTTCATGGAAATCTATTGCCATGCAATCCCTTGCATCATACTTCCATAGACACATAACTGTCAGCGCATAAATAAATATAATAATATACGAATTATCTTACCTTGTGGTTCCAAACATATACGAATTATCTTACCTTGTGGTTCCAAACATGTGGCCTTATAACTGGACACATCCATGCCATACCTCAAGGGGCTCTAATTACCTTGACAAATCTAGCTATAACTAGACACCAACTATTATACCTATCAAATATGTGTTTAGGAATATAACATATATCCACATAATTTCAGACAAAATATAGGTTAGGAAGACTTCCCATTTCCATGCAAAGCACTCATTTGTTTGGAACTGTGATTTCCAAACATTGCCAAAGGAATTCTTACCCAATTCCTTTCTTTTAAATTTTACCTTGTTGCAATTGGATCTTACTATGAACTGTCACATCACCCATTTGTTAGTTGTATAAACACATAAAATATTACCTTGTAACGCTAATACCAAACATATTTCCCTGCAATTGTTCACATATGTTAATCACATGTTCCAAATATCAAGACATCATATCTATTAATTTGAAATCAACCTTTACCAATACTAAGAAACATGTCATAATCAACTCATGGTCACTAGTCATAATACATAATACTACAACTATCACTTACTTACACTCAAGTACATATCAACTCTTCTCAGCAGATACGTGTTAGTGCAACCATCTCAAAATAAGATCATTCATTCATGAAATCTTATAGACACATACTAATATCATGCAATTAATCAAACATTCAATCAACTTGTAAACATACCATGTTAAATAAATCAACTAGATGACATAATCGAACACTCAAACACCAAATAGATGACATAAGAAAACTCATACCTTAATGTATCTTAGGGGAGGCTATTTTTTTCCGCAAAATCAATCTAGATTAGCACGATATAACTTCACAACATATCAACTCAAACATAAATAAGGTCATGATATCCACAATAGTAACTAACTAACATGTTCTCATCATAAGCTCATAAAAAATTGTCATTCATGCATAAAATCACATACGCACAGTCACTCTAGATTAATATGACATAATATCATAATATATTACGTCATACTTGAATTTCATAACCATAATAATCTGCATAGGTCAATCCAAATTAGCACAACACATAACAACATCAATACAATAGTTGCAATGACCCTAACCATCAGGCATGTGCTCACAATGCATATAACAAAATGTTACTATCATTAATGACTAACCGACGCATGTGCATATGACTACACTAATCAACTACCATTTATCATACATGTAACCACAATAACAATAGAATGAAAATCATGTAAGTAACCCTAATTCTTGTAACAACCATTAACCACATACCTTCATACCCACCATACAAACTTGTATGAAGATCTGCTCTTACCCTAAAGTCTGTTAAAGAATCAATGCAGTTATACTAGGGTTTGATTCTTCGATCTTGATAATTAATTGTGAATGTGTTGGCTTCTTTTACTTCTTGATTATATTATATTTGATCAAGTAATTACCATATTATGTGTGTATGAAGATAAAATACAAGAGACACGAGATATAGGCACTATGACAGGGAAAAACCCCCCTTAAGGGGAAAACCCAGTTAAGATAATTATTCCTTTCAATAGTATTCTTTGAGACTCTTCACCCTATACATGATTAAAACTTTCCCTCCACACCAATTCAACCTTCCAGATCTTCAACCCAACATCAACAACAAATTGTCCTCCAACAACTTTGACTAGGCAGCAGATTTAGTAGCAGCAACAACATCAAACCTTAGAAGACTTCAATATCCCAAGAGAGGGCATGAAATTTAGAGATTCCTGAACAAAAATTTTGATTTTCTCTTCCTCTTTCTTCTAGACCCAACTTACACTATTTTCTGCCTCTTCCTTCCACTTTTCACTTCTTGCTTTGATAAAGTAAATATCGAACTTGCTTGAGAAGTGATGGTGCAAATGAATTCTATCTCCTTGATTTTATAGGCTCCATCTGAGTTTTAATTTCTCCCTTTGAGGCTGACTTAATCTCCTTAAGGATGACTTGATGTGGAGGGCTTATAAACCATTTTTTACTCAAAAAATAAACCTAATTACATGATTCAAAAGCCCAAGAAGGGTCAATATAAATCTGTAATGACTAACCTAGAAGTCCACAATGGGGACCTTATAATAAATATGACCCAAGCATGAAACCCATGCATTAATAAGTCATGTAATAGTAAAATAGTTTTCAAGTAATAATATAAATGATTTTTCTTTAATTCTTTTGATAAGTACAATAAATATAAATTATGAAAACTGAACCTAGTTACAATCTTCAGCAAAGTCTAGTGTTGCAACTTCACTTTGATGATCTACATCTCCTCCTCTATCTCACCCAACACATGAGCATCATAACATACTAACAACATCATGATGACCTAAATGCATACAATTACCTCATGGACAACAACCTTAACCATGAAAATGCATGCATAAAAACATATAGACACTAACATGCATAACCGACATGCGCTCATGACTAAATCATCCCAACAACAACATCATAAACTCCTACATGGAACCACAACTATAAAAATGACTACAACCATGTATACATAACAAGCATATATACATCCTTCATGCATGCATGACAAATAAATTATGCCCATCCAGTCCAAGTGTTGAACCATGCTATGATACCAATTTGTGGTATCATATATCAAAAAAGGAGAACGGAAACCAGAACCACCCAAGGAGAAATAAAACATGCTCTTATACCACTCTATAACATCCTCTTGCCACATTTACCGAAGCTACCTGTTCAACTGAGGTAAACATGCGATGAGAGGCTACTGTGTAGAAAATCTAACAACGAGATTCAAACTGATCTTGTAATGTACTAAAATGAGATACTGAATCCTTCTACAATTTGCTAAAACAAAACATGATTGCACAATCACATAACAAGTAAGAGAAAGAGATAAGTAATCCCACAACACAAGATGTATCTAGGAAAATCACATTTCCTAAAACCCCGCTATCTATATATTGTATAAAGTCAATATCATGAAACAATACAATGCTTTTCTCTCACCGAGAAACTCTTGCACTCTACCAACTGTCTCACTATGATCTAGGAAAAATCAGTTAATTACTTAACCAATTCTCAGCCTTTGTTCAACTTTCCTTGCTCATGAATTATTGGAGGAATTTTCGCCCTGTTAAATAGGAAATTACCTTGAATTAATTGCACAATGCTTCCTTGGCCTCCACGTGACACTATAAATGACCTGTAAAATTCTAATTATACAACTAATAGTTTTCATCCCTTTAACCTCAGTCTCAATTGGCCCTTTTTTGGAAATGACATGCAACAACTATTTATAGTGAATTATCAGTTAATTTATTGATCACTACTTGTGAGTTAATTTTTTTTTATTTCAATTGACCTCTCACTAGCTCATCTCTCAGTTAGAACTAGTTAAATTGATTTTAACTCAATTTCTTGAGTTAACTAATTACAACTCACAAATAACTGTAACTGGGCCCCCTTAAATCATGGGATAACTATACATACCTACTTTCTGACCTTGAACTCGAATTTTTATAAGAAAACCCAGTCATTCTAACTTATTCAGATGTCAAACTCGGATTATCCACAGTGATTCTAACTGGACCAAAAAATGACGACTGTGGATAATCCGAATTTGACATCTGAAAAACTACACCACAGAAACCTCCAATCAAACATTCTAACTTAGTTAACTCATACAAGTTGTCATGAGATGAAATTACAATTTTTCTTCCAATTTAATTAAGGGAAAATTAAATTAGAAGCCCCCTTGGGGTGCCATATCTTGGTTCCATTTCAACACTCCCTCTTAACAAGAAAGGGATTATCTTCTACCTCGATCCTGTCTTCGTGGAATTTGAATTTTCTGAAGGTTCTACGTTGGAGTCTTCTTTGACAATTGTGACATTTGCTAACTACAAGGATACAATCTTTGAAGAGTGACGACCAAAAATATCTAGCACACAATATCTTTTGGGCAGTGGCAAATATAGACATATGAACATCACATGCTCCGTAATAGCAGTCATTTAATACCATTTCGGCTTCTTCATGAGTTAAATAACGTTGAAAGACAGAATCGACACCACAATGGTAAAGAGTGTTTCCAACATTGTTATATTGTTGTGACTGGTACTAAATCCTACTTCGATCAGATCATGAATGTTCAGGCCGAAAAGTTTGGGTTTGAAGATATATAATGATATCTTCATACCAAGGATCAAAAGTGTTGATCAGAAACAAAGATTCATCGAGAATATTATCTTCTGCCATAGTTTCAGATTCAGTGTAGGGAAATTCACACATAAGCTCAACAAAGACTAGTGATCTCTTGGATTTGGATTTTTTAAATTCCAAATCGAACTCTTGTAGGATAACTATCCATTTTGAGTATTTTCCCCCTAGCAGTTGTCTAGTCAAAATATACATCATAGGGTTGCAGACAGATATCACGGTTGTTTTGCATAACAGTATGTAGTGATAGAATCTTTGGACAACTTGAACAGCTGCTAAGGCCAATTTCTCCACATGCGTATACTTGATCTCGGTCGGTGAAAGGTTCTGAATTAAGTAATAAATCACATGCTCATTGTTGGATTCATCCTCTTGAACTAAGACCATCCCAATGGTGGAATCATACCCAACTAAATATAAAAATTAATCTCAGTGATAATCAGTTGGATGCAACAACGAAGAATGGGTCAACTCGTGTTTAAGTGCATCGAAAGATTTATTGGTAAGTTCATCCCAAATGAAAGGAACATCCTATTTTAATAACCGATTGAAACCTTTAGTTAACTCTGCATATTTAGGGATAAAAGAAACGTAAAAAAAAAATCTTTCCCTTGCAAACTCTGGAGTTGGCGAAGAGTGGAAGGAGGAGGTAAATTTACAATAGCCTCAACCTTGAGAGGGTCAACATGAATGCCTTACTTAGAAACAATGAAACCCAACAATCATCTTGATTGTACACAAAAAACACATTTGTGTGGATTCAAACAGATATTGCAATGCCTACATCATATAAAAATGGCACGTAAATGTGAAGGGTGATATTTCCAACACATAGAATGAGTAGGTAAGTCGTCCAAGTAGGGTTTCAAAACATATTTGATGTCATGAAATGCGTAAGACATGGGCCTTTGAAAAGTGGCACCAATGTTCTTCAATCCAAAAGGTAATTTATAATATGTAAATTTTCCCCTTGGACAGATAAACACAGTTTTGGGTTGATCGACAAGGAGTTTGTTTATTTGATTATAACCGAAGAATCCATCCATGAATGAAAATATTTCATTCCTGGCACAATCATCAAAAATTTGGTCGATGTAAGGGGTGGGATAATTGTCTTTGGGACAAGCCTTATTAATATCCCTATAATCGACACATACTCTTATAGATCCTTGTTTCTTGGTCACCAGAACTATGTTGGATACCCAATCCCTTAATGGAATATGATAAATAAAACATGCGTGAAGTAGTTTCTCAACCTCAGATTTAATAGCAACATATTTTCACAAATGTATTGGACGTAGTCTTTGCCTAATAGGTTTAGCATCTGAGTATGTCTTAATTTCGTGAACTACAATGCTAAGATCAATTCTTGACATTTCTTCGTAAGACCAGCCAAAGATGTCAAGGAATTCATGAAATAGGGCTTTGTACATGTTAATTTCGTCAATTGAGCATGAAGTACCTGTATGAATGTTCTCATTTATTCCTGGTTTGATTGATATGTCAATCAGAATTGTCGCCGAAATGTTTCCTAAATTCGTCTCAGAATCCGAATGAAGGATTGACATTGGATTTTGAGGTTCATTGACATATTCAGTCGGAAATATTGTTGAAAATTCATTTTCAACTCTATAGAGGTCTGGTAGAAAAGAGGAGCGATGGTGAAGATCGTCCCAAGGTAATTCACCCAATGAAAAAAATTCTCGAATATTTTCATCACTTGAAAATATGTGTTGAAAAGGATCAGGAAAATATGTGGTTAAACCCGGTAGAGAAGAAGACTCATAAATGATCACATTCACTTGATCAATATCGGTTGATGAAAGGTCAAAAAGAAATTGAACCGCCACATATGCCAATTCATATGGACTGAAAGGCATTTCATTTCCGTAGTAGTCTAACTCAGATTCTAAAGGCACAATCCATTGGTCATCAAATGATATCGTGCTTGATGTAATCATGTTTATATTGGAAATAGTACTAGGCACGTTAGTAGGAGGTATGACGAAAGTTCCCATAAGAGAGGAATCCTTAAGTATTCCTACTCCAACATCTTCGTAAGGGATAACCGACTTTCCAACATATGGGATACTATCCGTAGAGGCAAGATTTGAAGTGTAGTAATAAAACTGATCAATTTTTACAATATTTCCTTTATGAGGAAACATTATTAATCGAAATATTAATGAGACTACAACTGTCATGGCGTAAGACCAACTCCGTTGTAGTCAAGAGGGGCATCAATGACTTCCACCTCAAGAGTAACGATTTTTCCTTCTACCTCTATGGGTAAATCCTAGAGAATTCCAAAAGGATGAAAACCTCTCCCATAAAAGGCTTTCAGAATCATGGGTGATTTATTGATTGTTGGAGAACCAAGAGTTTTCCAACAAGCCAAAGACATAATTCACATAGACGCTCCCTTGTCAATTACCATGCGAAAAACTCACCTACATTTAACTAAAACAGGTATTTGAAAAGCCATTTGATGCAAGAGTCTAGGTAAAAAATTCTCGAGATCAAAGACAATGAGATTAGATTCTTGATGGTCAATAGCTCCAATATATGACAGTAGTAAATTCCTCTGGGCTGGACAATACTGTAGCACTTTGAGGGTTGACATTGATGAAGGTGACATAGGCAGATCTTCAACAATGTTGTAGTTATGAGCGACTCAGGCATGTGGATTGAAATCTGATTTTCGAAGTACACCCTTGGTTCAGAAATAGGAGGAGTTGATGTTGGAGGTTGACTGGATGATCCAGTTTCATTTCCAATTATAGGACTCTTAGTTCTATAATCTTGAGATCGTGTTGTAACCATGACGTGGGAGGACATCATCACAATATCTGTCGATGAATTGGAATAAGATCTGTTTTGGGAAATCATTTTGCTATCTTGCGAAGGAAAAGGATCTTTAAGAACAGCGGGTGTGGGGGAAATTTTGAAAATTTTAGATACGTCATCCCGATGCGGGAACTCTTTTGTGTAGTGATCCTCATCACAGATAAGACAGGGATAATAAGGTTTCCTCTTTTTGTCATATGGTTTGGTTTTATCTATCTTCTCTTTTGGAGAATTTTTTTTTTTTTTACCCTTCCCTTTCTTTTTACTACTAGATGATTTAATTTTGGTAGTAGGCGAATCTACGACATGGATTTCAGCAGAAGTTTCTAGAGAAGAGTCTCCTTTAGGTGAATCAAGTAAAGTTATGATTGGAGTAGTAGACTTGGAATGTTTCTTTTTACTCTTTAATGTGTTAACTGTACCAATTACACCATCTGTGACATGAGAACTGGAAGGAGTCGTAGTAAGTTGACTTGGGCAAGGTAAATATGGAATATTTTCATACAAAGTACCAGAATGTGTATAAACAAGGTATATATATTGGGCTTAAGTGATAACCTGTTCTTCCATTAAAATGCCTCCTTTAGCTACATCTTCAGTAATATTAGGTAGTAATGATTTGATAAACCATTCAACCAGAATTTGATCCGAGATGAAAAAATTGACTAAATGGTGTCTATGTCACCATTCGTGGATTTGATATGAAATGTACATAGATGTACTTTGTTTGAGTGAATTCAAAAGTTTCGTGCCATTATCATAATGGAATGGTAACTAAAAATGAGTAAGGAAAGCAATTTCTAAGGCATTGAAATTATTGAAAGTGCCTCGTGGTAACTCAATGTACCACTTCGCAGCTAAGCCAATCAAAGTTCGTTGAAAAAGTATTAAATGAATGGAATCATCGATTAAAGATTTGGACACACACCACAAATTATAATTCATAACATGGTTCGAGCGGTCCTCTCCTAGATTTCCTTCAAACTTCAGAATGTCACTGGGAAACTTAGTAGGCATGGCTAACCAAAATAGAAGATAGTAAATCAGGTCATTCATTAGCCGAGAGAAGTTTGGTAAATATAATGTTGCTATAAAAGGTAACCGCCTGTTAGGATATTATTGAGCGAATTTATTACCCCGAGGAGCAATTCCAGTACCTGGAGGAGGGTATCCAGGAAAAAGTTGGGATAGATTGAGCAGTTGGAATTGGCACACCTCCAAGATATCCAAGGGTAGCGATATCGAATTGATGTTGAGCTGGTATTTTAAATGTATGACCATCGTATGGTTCACTCTGGAAAGGTGGATTTTGTCCCAATTTTCCATATTGGAATTGGCCTTAAAATGGTTGGCCTTGAACAAATTAACCTTGAAGAGGTTGACCTACCAGGGGTTGTCCCTGAAGAGGTTGACCTACCAGGGGTTGTCCCTGAAGAGGTTGACCTACCAGGGGTTTTCCATGAAGAGGTTGACCTGCAAAGGGTTGCCCCTGAAAAGTTTGACCTATAAAGGGTTTCCCTTGAACAGGTTGACCTAAATAAGTTTGACTTGTTTGGATAGTTGTTATGCTAGGTTGTCCCAAATATGCTTGAGAAACCGAGTGGACTATAGGTCTGGTTTGATGAGTAGTAGTCTGAGGGATAGCCTGTGTAATAGTTGGTATTGAAATTTGAAGGGTCATAGCAATAGAAACTTGGGAAACTACTGGGATGGGTGTACCTAGTTGTTAAACAGATGTTTTCATAGCATATTGGATAGGAGTACTAGGAGTCCTCATACCAGCTTTCTGACAACTTGGAACATATTCCCTTGGGGTAATTTGAAGTGCACCTTGAATAGGTTGTTGGACTTGGGTGTAAAAAAATTGTCCAAGTGGCTGAGCAGGTTGATTATAAGTCATTTGCGGGGTAGGTTGCAAAGTTTGTTGAGTAAAAGAGGGGTTCCATATAGGGTTCATCCTTGGATAAAGAGTTCCCATTGAGGGTTGTGACACATATGGTTGACCATAACCAATTTGAGGCATTGGACCATAAGTTTGATAATTACCGAGAATAGGCTGCCCTACAACCGTAGGATAATTTCCAGTGAAATGTTGCCAGAAACGGTTATTTCTCTTGAAGAGGCGGTTGCCCTTGAAGAGGATGTTGCCCTTGAAGAGGTTATTTCCCTTGAATAGGTTGTGTCCACCCAGGAGGAATGTAGACACCTGATGAGCTAGCTTGAGGGGTATTCCCAGAAAACATATAAATATGATTTGTAGTCAAAGGTTGGGCGGTAGACTCAAATAAGCCAGTTGACATAGTAAAAGCTTCAGAGGAAGGAGATGCTCCTAAAAAAGTTCTAGAAAGAGACATGTACCCAGTAGGAACAGAAGGACCACCATAAAAAAAAGTATTTCTGGAGAAGATGAAAACATGGATGAATCAATAAACATGCTTTCCTAAGCCATGTTAGATGTACTATACCTGGGTAAAGAGAAAAATTGAATTCGGTGTCATGGATGTCTGTAACCAGAAGAATGTAAAAAATTGGTAAATTGAAGATACCAAGGATCCAGTCAAAAAGGAGTAAAAGGAAAATATAAAGGGTAGATTGGTTCACTATACCTAAAATCTAAAGATACTTGATGAGAGGGAATTTCAACCTCTTCTTCTTTGTCAATGATTTCTTCAATGCTAATAAGGCCAGGAGGAAGATTATCAGTGATGAGAAGCTTTACTCGAGGTGAAAGAGGACAACCATGAGTAGGGGCTATAACATTCGAAGGTGACTCAGATGAAGTGGAATCGGACTCAGGTTCAGATATGTCTAGTTTAGTAAGCTGCGTATCTGAAAACTCACTAGTGAAAGATTCGATTATGACTACTTCAAAAATTTCTAGTTGATCTTGTTTTGTTTCAAATACTTGAGTTCCATTAACTTTGAAATTAGGATGTATTATGATAGATGATTCTCCTTATTCAGAAGACCCAGTTCCTGATGATTGAACCCTTTCGATTTTGATTTTTTTCCAATTGACGTGGTGTATATTCAGGGGGTTTCCCATGCATTCTACCTGAATGTCTTAGTAATTCAGCCACAATTAATTACTTTAACACACAAAATAAATAAATAAAATTCAATAAATAACACCTAAGGCCTCTAAAGTAATTTAAAAAATGACCACACGCTACAAAATATAGGAGGAAAACCACACACAAACAGTTTGTTTCCACAATAAAATCACTAGTTGGTGATGAAATCCAACCTTAGAGAGATCAATGTGTAACACTAGCGGTCAAAACAGTTACCCTGACAACCTACTTAATGAAACGGTCTGGTGCAAGTAAATCCATTATGCCATTTCTAAGTGAAGACTGCCCTCCATAAAGTCCAAGTGAGTCTAGTCAACGTCTTCTCTAGGTACAATGGGACGTTCTCTCCACCGTCACCTTGGGAAAAATCCTAAGATTATAGTCACTAATGTTACAAACTTAGACAATTCAACCTAAGGGAACAATATATGGCCTGATATATACGCAAGGGTGGAGTATCAAAGCTCAATCCCCTTGAAAGTTCCTCAACATGGTAAATACGAGGTTTACAAACAAGTGATCCCAGGCTCCTCAACAATGGTTAATCCGAGGTTTATCGTTTGTAATACGTGCACATCTTCTATCTTTACCAATGAAGTAGGTATGATTACTCCACTGGGTCCAACATGACCTCATGCTTAACTCTTTTAAGAAGAGCTTCCCAGAGAAAAACTACAACAATTGGGTTTTCCCCTACCACAAGATGTTATTTGTTTATTTTAGCTTCTTTGGAAAGTTAATTACTCCCTAATCCAAAGCACTAATCCTGAAATAGATTGGTAGAAAGAGCCCTAGAAAATGTAAAAATATCTGGATTAATTTTATCAAACGTTGTATTAATTTGGTTGTTTTTTACGCAAAGGGGTATGGAAATGAAACTCAATGATGTTGTGACCGGCTCACAAAGGTACTCTAAATGCATCAACAATGAATATGCAATTCTTCATTTCAATGAATTCCTAGTTAAGGGAAAGTAGAAGGATTTTTTGAACTCAAAGAAGTGAAAATTCCCTAAAACATCCCATAGCATTCCTTTTTCATTAAGAAATCAATTTCATTTTGAAGCATAATCAATATCACTTTGTAATGAAAATTTTCGTTGATTCAAAGTCAAAATATACAATTTCATGAGAAAACAGTCTTTCAATTCTTCAAAATAAAAAACAACTATAAAAACCCTAAAAATTATAAAAACTTTTCAAAAATGAAAGCTCTTAACTAATTATCTAACTAATGATACCTATAAGTGCAGTTTCATGATTTCTTCCAACTGAAAGCAAAATAAATCGTTTTTTCACTTTAACAAACATAAGAAATTTCATAAAAGAATACATTTTTTAGACAAATCGTACTTCACTTATATAGAAGTTTTCCTTTGTAAATGATCAAAAAAATCACTCAAACGAGAAGGACTAACAATACACTTGGTAGCTCCATAGGGAAATGACAGAAAAACAGTGATCTAGGTAGTGAATCTATCTTTCCAATAGGAGCAATTCAGAAAACTAGGGCAAACCCTACTCGAAAATCCAAAAGGGGCGATTTCTCAAAAAAGACACTAAGGTAATTAAGACGAGTTCACAAATATACTCTGAGGTATAAGACAGGTTGAACCTCTAGAAATTAAACATCAGACTGGGAGAGAGAAAAATCATTTTTCCAAAAATTCTCAGGGGGTACGCAGGTTGTTAGTGAAAACTAGTGTGCATGCGCACTGTATTAAACTGAGAACTTGCACAAACTTGCGCTCTGTTTATGAAACAAAACAATGTGGCGGAGAGAAAATTAAAAAAAATAAAGACAAGGCATTCTAATTTAGAGGATCTAAAAGTTCATAAACCCAACAACACTTAGACATATTCAAACTAGAAAAATTGAAGAGCTAAACCAAAAAAACCCAAGAAAAACTAATTTGTTCCTTAGTGGAGTCACCAAATTGTTACCCGAATAAATCCCTCTTGTATACAAGAGCCATCTCCATAGTATCCCAATGGATAACTAGAAACAAACAGACATAAGAATGTCTCTTTCCCTAAGCTATTAGCATTCGGATTATCAAAACTAGAAAAGAGAGGATAATGCTCTTACCTTTCAATGAGGTTGTTAGCCACCTATAAAAATTTGTCATATCAAATGGTGGCTAGATCATTTTTTAAGCCTTTAAGAAACAATTTAATGACCAAATTTCTAGTTCTTAAAGTCTTATGAAGATAACTAATCCTTTAGTTAATCTTCACTGCTGTTTCCCTCATAATCCTGAAAAATATGTTGTTTGCAAGGAGAAAGACTGCTCAAAAAACCCATTTTCCCCTTCATTTTTCCCTCCTTTCACTCATAATTGACCTCCATTCTCATCCCCTTTTTCTTCATAAAAATCCTTACATAAGCCTCATTTAACCTTCAAAATCATTTCAAGACCCTTTTAAAACCATTTGGTTTAAAAAGCCTTCATTCCCCTATCGGAACCCTCAAATTGGCCTAAAAACCCTGCTTTTAGCCTAAAAACACTTATATTAGATTATATAGAATTTTAGCCCCCGAGGGCTTAACTTCTATAACCCCCGCCTCCCCATTTTACCCCAGCAAGCAATCCTCGGCGTTGGTTGATTTCATCCAACGGTCATGATTAAATCTGAGTCTCCAAAGCAGTTTAAACCTATCCCCACAGGATTTTTATAATTTTTGCTTGTTTGTGCAGGTTTTTAAAGGTTGTTCTATTGTTTTAAGAAGAAATGAATGGTCAGGGATGACGATCCCTCAGGCCGATATCAATCAAGAAAACAAATTTGCAAAGGTTCACATCATGATTTATCCATGCCTCATGAGCACTGATAACATTATAAGACCCTTTGTACGTCTGTGCAGCAACAAAACACAGTAAACCTTGATCATATAAAGAGTATCAGTGTCCTGGGATAAAATCAAAGAAGAAATCAATGTTTGAAGGTTTTAAACACAATTTTGAGGGATTGCGGCAATAATTTGACTATCAAAAGCCTAATCCACTCAGTTGAAGACTGTATGAAGACCAGAAGATAGAAATTAGGCCTAATTAAGCTTATAACACGGGATTAAAGCAAATTAACAGTGTTTTAGGGAAGAACAATCAGATCTATCAGTCCGAGAAGCCTCCACTGCCACATCAAAGGCTAATTGAATCCTCTTCAGCCACCAAAGAGCCACCTGCAGCCTCGAATAAATAAAAATAAGGCATAGTTATTACCTTATCAGTGATATTTTGTTAAAAACAGCCAGAGTTATTGCCAGCCTCCTCAAAGAGCTTTAAAGTCAACAAAATCTACCAAATAGCCTAAATATTTAAAGAAAACCAATTAATACAAAGAAATATTAGAAAACTTCTCCTTTGAGCCCCTCAAAGGTCGAGAAGCATTAACTTGTATTAATTGAACAACAGATCTTTTATTTTATCCCACCTCCTCTTTTCTTCTATAAATACTTCTGAAGAAGATGAGATATAGGTTGATTGTTGAACTTTGATGTAATACTTGTAGCTCGAAACTTTCTATATGTAAATAGTTTTCAGAGGCTCTTGAAGCTCTGTTTGTGATCAAAGAAGTTAGGCTGAGAAAAGAAGATGATTGATGTACTGAAAAATTGGAATTGAAGTATGTAACTGGATTGACATCAATATACAATTTTATTCTTGGGATCCTGGTCTATATCATTGGTGAAGTACCTCTTGCTGTTATTGTTTTCCTTTCATGTATGCCATTTTGTTCACTTATTCTCTAATAAAGAACATCAAATATAGAGCTAGGATTTACTGTCAAAACTACCCTACTCTCACTGATAAGATTTATCTTTATGTTTTCCTCCAATTGTGTTTTTTTAAGAATGACTTAAGTTAAGTGTAAACATTATCAAGGAATGTTGGTTTGTCCCTGTCTTGATGTGAAAAACTTGAAAGGAAGTTCTTGAATGATATTTTCATTATATGCTGAGTAGAGTTAGACTGGAAAAGTTTATGGTTTGCCTTGTCTTCTAGTTTCTTTCTCCAAAGGTTGTTATGAAGGTTTCCCTAAGAGTATGCTGAAGCAGGTTTAGATTTTAATGTATCTTGCTTGATCTTAAGCTGCACTTTGTTTTCTTATCTGTTTTCATACCTTCTGAAAGTAGTCATGTGGATTGCTGGATTGTTTGTCTGATAAGTTAGCTTTAATACAAGCTTGTCCAAAGAAGTTTACGGTTAGCCCTTTCCTTTGGTTGGTTTCAAACAGTTGCTTAAAAGGATTTTCTCATTTGGAAAGTTGATAAATCCTTGTTGAAATTATTGACTTTTTTAGCCTTCTCAACACTTTTAATCTTCCATTCCATCATTTAATATAAAAAGATCTTTTGATGTAGATGACTTGCCCCTTGGACCACTCTTGAAATTGTTGCATAATTAAACCCTTTTATGATTCTATAGCCCAATGGACTAAGTGATGTTTCATATCTATCCTATTAGTTGAATCTTCTTCTGATTATTCACATCTACACCCCTTTGAAACTCTTTCATTTTAGGACTTTCCACTCAATTAAAAATCATGCTCAACCATCCAAACAAACAAAAAACCCTTTTTCTTAATAACTAGCCTAATATCATACCAAAAGCCTTAAAGATAAATCAATCTTTGCACTTATAGAAAGATCCATCTCTGGATTCAAGAGGGCTAGATCCTAGAATCCCAAAGTGGTTCATAATGTTGTCTCTGCAGCTTTAGTCTTGCCAATCTGCTAAAATTACAGGGAACCAACAGAGGTGTTTGTTGAAGATCTTGCCATTTTTTTCCCGAAGAAGTCCTTCAATGTTGAGAAGAAACCTGCAACCAAAAACATGCAAAGAATCAAAAGCATCTATAGTATGTAATAATCCAAATACTAGCTTAAGTTAATGATCAAGGAGATTAAGAATTGTAATTGTTTTAATGAATCTGAAAACAAAACAATGAGAAAAAGTATCCAAATGTATTATTCAGGAATAAAAAGAGCAATCTTACAACCAAGCCGTAATGTCGTACAAATTCCTCCTGTATGCCTTCCCAATCTTCCTCCTTGGTTTAACAAGCTTTCAACTCTAAAATGACCAGCATAAGATTATCATAAGTGAACCCCCTAACCTTGAAGTTTCAAAACTCAATTTACAGGAGAAACTAAGGAGGTTTTAGATCCACCAATAGAAGGGTGTGATCCACAAATGAGGGGATTAGGGTTCCTTGATCCAAGGGGATAAGCTCCATGGTTGGAGGGATTTAGCTCAAACTAGCGTGACTCAGAATCTTTTAGTTGGAATAATATGCACCCAATTATGCTTCTAGAAGTTACTTTTCACCTTTACTTTACTTTAAATAGGGTGCACAGGTTTTAATGGGAAACAAATTGCATAAGTCTGCATGGAAGCTTAGTAATATCCACGCATGTGCAAGCAGTGACCAAAAAAAGTGCATATACCATATTAAGAGTATTTAAGAGATATTTTCCTAGTTTCCAACACTTGTTTAAGGAATATAAATGTTTGACTTCTAAGGAAGCATGAGTATGGATGGTGATAGATCCATATTGACCGTCAAATGTCATGGTGCCAAAATGACGTATAACAATTACATTCTTCCACTCTTGATGCTTAGTCACATCTTCATAGGAGTAAGTTTCTTCTTCAATAAGCTTTGTCATATATGCAATATAGCTATAATACCTCTTCAGTCTTTTACTTTCCTTAAAGGTCCCCGATGTTGTATGTCCTTTTACTTCTTGTAGAGTAGTTCTCAACAAAGAAGGCATATTTCGACTTTCTGGAACAAACAGTTCTTGTACAGGATCACTAGGACCTTCAACATCTTCTTGAGTTGATTTCATATCTTCACCATCATTGTCCCTTGAGATATCCTAAAATATAGCTATATATTCTTCATCAGAGTCGACTAGAACATCCTTTCTTTTCTTATAAGTTATACTTTCATAAAAGATGACATCCTTGATTACTTCAATTTGATGATCCTCCTTAATATAGATTTTGCATGCCTTAGATGAAGCATTATACCAAAAAAACATGCCCTTTAGACTGGTGGGATTTGTTGAAAAGTGTAACTAGGTTGGTCTTCATGTTGACTATGTAATTATGTACTTATGAAAAAGAAGAATTCAAAATAATAATATATGTATTTTTGTTGTACTTGCTTCATGGGTTTCATGAGAAAGATTTATTAAGTATATGGACTTCTTCTTGATGTCCATTAGGTTTGAGTTAAGTGTCATATTCATGAAATATCTAGTCTAGCTATATGCTCCAAGACCTTGTGGAAGAAGAGCACCTAACATCCCTTAAAAATTGTTGAAGAAATTCTCCTAAACACCCTCAAGACAACCTTATTCAATGTTGGAAAATAATATGTTAATGACAACTTACATCCTTTGTGAAAGTCGGCCTAAGTGATGGTTGAAGGGTTGGCCTAAAAGCCAGTATTAGCATTTGTATATATAAACCTGTTCTATGGCCATTTCGACAATAACAATTGCAAATCTCTCTGAGGAAAAAGTGCAGAAAACAACAGGAAAAAGTGTGGATAAAGGACAGGGAAAAGTTAGAACTTGTAACAAAAATATGCAGATGAGATTGAAGGTTAAGGTAGAAAAGATAAAGTGATAATATTTTTGGATTTCTCTGAACTATATTGCAGACTTCAGGAAGAAGTAATAGTGCATATTTTTGTATGAGTTAAGGGTTAGGAAGATATTATATATATGATGTTTATATAAGAAAAGAAGGATGTGGATTTCAAAGACAGTGTGACACAAAGTACAAAAGTCCAAGTGCGGATTTGTTTAACGAAGGTCCTGAAGTATATTCACTCACATAGTGCATAAAAGAGATCAATTTGGAAGGTGTGAAAAGAGACCAAGTTCTCTAGGTCAAGTGCAAAACAGTGCAGATTGTTATAAAGGAGAAGATTCGAGTTTTGGATCATCTGAAGAAGCTATATCAAGGTCGTGAAAGCATATCTAGGTCAAGGATCTAAGTCTAGGTCATGGTACTTGTCATCTGAAGATCTATAAGAATAATTCTTTGCGGGTTTTCCTCTCCAAGAGGGAGAGGTTTTGCCCTGGCTCTAGGAGCCTAATTTTTTGTTTCGTGCATGTTGATAATTAACTTGATGAAAGACTAACTAAGCTAAATAAATAAAGACATAAGTAACTCAAGCAAGCTCACAAGTAATTATCAAAGAAGATAATTTGTATTAATCTCTAGCCCTCAAAATTCTCAACAGGTTATAACTTCTTTATCTTGTCCTTAGGTATATGTATATACACACGACACCCAAATGTCTGAAGATGATCCACACTTGTATTCTTTCCTGCAAATGCATATTTCAGAGTCATTTTGTTGAGAATCTTATGAGGACTTTGGCTCAACAAGTAAACATTTTTCACACATGCCTATTCCCATAGAAATTAAGGGAGATATTGATCATGTAGAATGGCATTGACACATTATTCAATATTTTTGTTCTTTATTTCATCCATTCCTTTCTATTCAATATTATAAGGAGCAATAAGCTCCCTCTTAAACCATTCTTCCTTGCAAAATGATATCGGTTCTTTAGAGGTGTATTTTCCACCATTATTGAACTTTAGAGTCTTGACCTTTCTCCTAGTCAGATTCTCTGCTCCATTATTCAATTCCTGAAACTTCTTGAATACCTCGTATTTTTTCTTGAGGAGATATAACCAATTTTTCCTTGGTAAATTATCAATGAACGTTACATAATACTGATGCCCACCAAGAGATTTTATTTCCATAGGTACGCATACATCTGAATGTATGAGGTCTAAAACTTCCTTAGATCTGGTATCACTTCTTGCAAATGGTTTATTTACATTCTTGCATAGAGCACACCCCCTATAGGTCCCTTCATGTTCTTCCTTCAATTTAGGGATTCCATTGACCATTTTACTTAGATATGGAAAACTATTATAATGAAGGTGTTCATAACATCTGTGTCATAGTTCAGAAGGACTCACATCCAAGTGGACTAGGGCTTAAGATAGAGGTGTAAAAATTCTATATAACATCCCCTTATGAATCAGAATCACCCTAGAATTTTTAATATTAGAGCCCTTGCCCCAAACCAAAACCTTTCCATCAAAAAAATAAATTATATCACCCTTATCCTTTAGACAATAAATAGAAAGTAAGTTTTTCTTCAAACCTGGAACATATAGAATTTTGTTGAGGTGAATACTTCCACCAGACTCAAGCTCCAATGAATTAGATCCAATACCTTTCACTGGATATCTCTTCGTGCCTCCAAGTTAGATTGAGTGAGAGGAGTTTCATTTTAACAAGTTTTGAGGATGATTGCATTCTCTTGTCATAAAGGCACCACAATCAATAACCCATACATTATTTTCATTTAAAGTGTTGGAAAAAGCAGAGAACATGCTTCCATCTATTACTTTATTTTCTAGATAGGATATGATCTTCAATATGTAACACTTGGTGGATGTAGTTAGGTTCCCAATAACCTTTAACTTTCTTCAAAACCCTTGTGATAGTGTCATCTAGGATGTGATCTCCAGTCTCCTTCTTGCACCTTCGCTCTGATACCATGTTGGAAAATCAAGAGACTTAGAGATTACATAGATTTTCATTCACTTGATAAATACAATGATGTGTGTTGGATTTTTATTACTTTATTATATCTTGTTCATCAATCAATTACCAAAAACAATGAATATCACAACAAGACAAAGTACACAAGATATAGGCTCCAAGCGAGGGAAAAACCCCTCCAAGGGGAAAATATAGAAAAAATGCTTCTCTTATTATAGAATATTTTAACAAAAGAGACTTCCAAGAACCAAATACTAAATCCAAAAATTCTCCCAAGCACCAAGTCAACCCCTCTGCAAATTATTTTTTAAGGAAAATTCCAAACTTTGACCAACTGCAACTTTGTCTAGAATTACAGCCTTATAATTTCAGACACCTGCAACTGCAGCTTCACAGAAGCCCCAACTTCACACATGTGGACAAAGAGAGAGAGAGAGAGCGAGAGAGAGATATATATATATTTATCCCAAGAAACTTTTATTATTCCTTCCTTTCCTCACCCTTATAGCTCTTCTCTCCTTTGCTATTGCAGATCGAACTTGTCTTGGATGAGTGTCTCAAATGAGGTTGAGCTCCTTGTATTTATAGCCTCCTTGAGGGGTCGAATAGCCCTCCCTTTAGGTTGAATTTTCCTTAACTTGGGGCCGACTTGGTCTTAGAGAAATATATGGTTTTTTCTTGACAAAATAAATATTTTCTTTTGTTACAATGAGTCCAAATGGGACTATGAAACATGACCAATATTATTCTTTATCCTAGAAATACCTAAAAAACCTAAAAACACGAAGAACATGCTTTTGAATAAAACTTGAGTATGAAGCCCATACTCCAAAATAAATATAATTTATTTTTCTTTCTTTTTCTTTATTTATAAAGAATATACAATGTCGCAATTACAATTAGGTCATTAGGAAGACAAGACCTAGTTCCAATTTTCAACACCATTGCCTGGAAATAACCTAATGGGGTGGGAGAGTGTGTTACAAAGTGGTATTAGAGCATAGTTCAACATTGGACCTAAATAGGCTCACATGCACACACCCAAGATGAATATTTAATTTAATATATTTTTTTAGTATCACATATGTGTGTTGATTTTAAGTTACAACCAATATAATGTTTGATTTGACAAAATTACTAATTAGTTATTTTATCTTTAAATTTGCATACTAACTTAGATTCTATGTTTCATATGGCTCCACCTCAACATGTTTATTGTAAAAAAGCCATGGTGATGGGTAATTGTGATTATGTTTCATTTGTGGTTGGTTGACAGTTATGTGTGTGTAACAACACATAAATAGACATCAAGGAATAACAAGAAACATTGATACTATGAGTAGAAGGATGGAAAAATATGGCACGTGCATATATCCCAACATTAACAAGAAGAAGAGTCAGTTGGAAAAAGGAAAGAAGAAGACTCTCCTGATTGGATGGAAACTCTTAGAATCCTAAGAGATGAATTAAGAAGTTGTAAATAAAAAAATGTAAATATTGTTATATCACAGGAAAGGAAAGTAGATTAGGTGAATGATGTGATATTATAGATCCTATCATACCCGCAAAGGTAGAGGCAACAAGAGCTTGGTTCCAACTACCTAGATAGGCACAAGTCTAATCCTATCTCATTAAAAGTCTAAAGGAAAAGGTTAGATACCAATAGGGTAGGAGGAAGCAAGTCAAGGAAGATACATAGAAATACAGAGGAAGGCACAATTCTATTTATCACTTTGGAAACAGAGTCAAGAAGCCTTGACCGATGATCAGATACTACAACCAAGAAAAACCATTATCATATAAGAAGCAATAAGAGTTCAATGCCAGAGGAGTTTAATAAAGAAAATACCCCTACCTTTGATGGAGAGGTATATACGGCTAAATATGCATAGGTTTGGCTATTGGGGATAAATAATTACTTCATGGTGCATGAATAATATATGAACACGAAGGACATAGTAGCTATTTTTCATTTGAAAGGAAAAATGACATATGGTGGGAAGATTTGAAGAATGTTAAATAAATAAAGAAGAAAGAGTTATCATGGAGAAGGTTTGATAAATTCTTATGGGATAAGTACCTATTTGAAAAGCACTATGATAATAAAGATAAATAATTATATGATCACGACTTAGGGAAATTGAAAATTGAGGAGTATACAAGAAAATTCTTGGAGTTGCTGAGGTATGTTCCTTACGTCAAGGATGACAATACAAATATCTAGAGGTATCACAATGTATTACCACATTCTTACTAGGAAAAAATAGAATTTGATGAACCAAATACCCTAGGGGATGCATTTGAAAGATGAGGTATTGCTATGAGCAGTCTGAACACAAGACTAAAGTCTAAATATATTAGAAGAAGAAGGATAAGGAAAAATTCAAAGGAAAAGAGCTAAAATTCTCAAGATACAAGCAATGAGGGAAGAATGGGAAGTTAATTATTTCTACCAAAATTAAAATCAACAAAACTCCATAATGATGAGTAGGAACAAAACCTTGAAATTAGTAAATGAAGAGGTTGAGGGGTACAAGAAAGGGCATGTACAATGTTGGACTTGTGGAGAAAAGCACTTGTGGAGGAACTACTCATCGACAGTGAACTAACACGAAGTTATGAAATTTACAAGAAGCAACAATAGTAAATGATGTGGCTCAAAACATACCCCAAATTTATGTTGCACTAGATAATAGGCAGGCAAACCAACAAGTTGTGGTAATCCAAATGGGAGGTACAGTGATCAACTAACATGTTTCAATTTTAATTGACCTATGTTCTAATTTCAACTATATCAGACAAAATATTGCAACTAAGTGTAAATTGCTAAAGAAAGTTCATAGAATCATAGTTGGTTAAATTGGCCACGTGAACAAAAAGGCGAGTGACAAATATAGTAGAGTCATGGTTGGTGGAGATTGGTTGTATGACCACCACGACAACTCTAAATTTTCTATTGGGATATTATTTTGTTTTAATTGGCATGGACTGGTTGGAAACACAAAAAACCAAGGTTGAATGTTACAACAAAGCACTGAAATGCCTCAGCGAGACTGGTGAGAAGATAACGTTGCAGGGGATAAACATAAAAATTTCACTCAAGAAAATAATTGCACTTTAATTGAAGCAATGTAGCAAAAGGGGCTATGAATTGTATTCTATCCACATGACTAAGGAATTGTATGTAAACGTGGATCCATTTAAAAACCACCCCATATTAAAACCATTCTCTGATGTGTTCCCAGAATAATTGTTTGGATTACCACCTAGAAGATACATTGATTTTACTATTGAGTTAATTTTAGGAACAATGTCAACGGGAATGACCCCATACCGCATGACTACTCTTGAGCTTGTTGAATTGAAATTGAATCTAAAATATATGCTAGATAAGGGATAAATTCAACCCAAAATTTTACCCAGGGATCCCCAACTATTTTTCAAAAATAAGGATGGCACATTGTGGTTGTGTATAGATTATCGATAGCTAAACAAGGCTATAGTGAAGAATTAATACTCATTTCATATAATTGATAATATATTTGACCAGACAAGAGGGGCTATAGTGTTTTCCAAAATAGATTTTAGGTATGGATACCATCAATCCAGAATTAAAGATGAATACATTCAAAAAATTTCCTTTAGGACTAGATATGGCCACTATGAATTTGTATTGGTTCCATTTAGGCTTACGAATACCCCAACCACACTTGTGTATTTGATGAATAATGTTCTTGGACCTTATTTGGATTTGAATTTGTATTGGTCTTTGTAGATGATATCTTGGTATAGTAAAAAACTAAAGAAGAGCATGGAGACCACTTGAGAGTAGTATCACAAGTATTGAGAGAGCATAAGTTGTATGCAAAACTAAACAAGTGTGAATTATTCCAAACCCAGGTTCACTAATTGGGCATGTCATTTCAAAAGGAATGGTTGTAGATCCAGAAAAAATCAGAGCTATTATGGAGTGGCCCACTCCCCGACATGTCAAAGAGGTCATATCTTTCATGGGTCTAGCTGGACATTATCGAAGGTTCATCCAAGACTTCTCAAATATCAAGCATCCAATCACTGCCTTGCAAAGAAAAGGAGTCAAATTCAATGGACACCAGAATGTGCATCTAGTTTTGAGCAGCTGAAGAAATTTCTCACATGTGTGCCTTTCTTAAGAATAACATATCTTGAGAAGGAATTTATGGTATACACGGATGCTTTCCATGAAGGACTCGGTGCATTATTGATGTAAGAAGGATATATGTGGTCTGCTATGAATTGAGAAACCTAAATGAACATAATAAGAATTATGTCACCCATGAATTAGAGCTTGCAACAATAGTGCACGCTTGAAAAATGTGGAGCAATTCTCTATTGGGGAGGAAGTTTGTATTGATAGACTAGGGGGGGCTGAAATATATGTTTGATCAACCTAAGTTGAATGTCAGACACACCAAATAGTTAGCTTTGGTCAATGAATTTGATTTTGAGATAAATCACATCAAGGGAAAAGAAAATAAAGTGGTAGATGCACTCAGTAGGAGTCCATAAGAGGTTCATTTGGTAGCCTTGTTTACTTTCACACTTGACATCAAGGAAATGATTAAATAGGTGTTTCCACATGATGAACACTACTAGTATGTAAAGAAATGTTGCTAGGAGGAGTTATAGGGATCCATGAAAAAGAGATACCAACTCACTAATGATGACATGTTTTTGTTCAAGAACATAAAATATGCGTCTAATATAGCTAATTTAAGGAAGCTCATCATGAATTAATTCCATCAAATACCTTACTCAGGTCATCCTGGTGACCAAACGATAATAAAATCCATAAAGAAAATGTATTATTGGGAAGAAATGAAGAGGGATGTAATTGAATATATTTACAAGTGTTTGGAATGCCAACAAGATTTCGTACCATTGGTGGAGTTTTCATACAATAATGGATATGAGAATTCAATAGGGATGAGCCCTTTTGAGGTGATTTACAGTCGGAAATGTAACACTCTTATCATATGGGATGACCCAGTAAACCATGTAGTTCTTGGACTTGATATTCTAAAGGAAATGGAGCATGAAGTGGTCAAGATCAAGAAAAAATTAAAGGAAGTATAGGATAGGAAAAAGAGCTATGAAAACCAGGAGAGGATGTACAAGGAAGCCCAAGTGGGAGATCAGGTGTATCTCCACATCAATTTGAGGAAGAGTTCACTAAAAGTGGGGTCTTGTGCCAATTTGGCACCCAAATTTTGTGGAGCATTTCATATCTTGGTAAGAGTGGGGCTAGTGGAATATAGATTGGCCTTGCCACCCACGGTGAATGCACATAATGTTTTTCAAATTTCTTTTCTTAAGAAGTATGTACATGATATTAATCACATTGTTCTCTAGTATGTGATACAGGTGGAACCCGAGGGAGAGTCAAACCATAACCATTATGCATCTTGGGCGAGAGGTATATTACCCTCCAGAATCAAGTAATAGAGTAGGTCAAGGTGCAATGGAAGCAGTTTGGACTTGATGAAGCCACCTAAGAGATGGAAAATCAAATTAGGTTGTTATACCCATTTTAATTTGATGAATAATCAGATGTACGAGTTATATATAAAGCTCAGTTTTTGTCCTTTTTCTTTATAGTTACATAGAATGCTGAGGATGTTGTTACTTTAAGGGGGTTTGGTTTGTAAAACCCCTTGTATACACCCATGGTTTTGATGTAATAAATATCATTTATATAAAATTTAATGTTGGCTAGAACTAATGAATGAGACGATGAATCCATGATCTAAGGGAAGGGTCACGAATGGTGCCTAGATGGAATAACTAAATGTACCACCACTTACATCTAGAAAGGAAAGGAACAAATTTCTCACTTTATTTTACATGGAAATATGGAAGTGAAAAACCACGTGGAAGGAAAGGATCTTAAAGAAAAAATGGGAATGAAAAGAAAAACAAAAATATTTGAACATCAAAATGCTAAATCAACAGTGTGTGAGATAACGGGAAAGAAAGGCACAACGTACGAGAATGTTGGAGAAAGAACAAGTTTGTATCATGAAGAGCATGAATCTTGAGAATTGGAGAAAGGCTTCTAAGCCTGATGGGATGTGATTCCCTATGCTGATGTATTGAATTTATGGACTGTGTGTGTCCAAGCTTGGAAGGATCAATGGAAGTCTCAAAGGAGATTGTTGGGTGATGGGTGCTTGTTGTATGGCTAATAAACCATTAGGAAGGGTAGAAATTTACTGGGGTCCTTAATAAAAGGGTTGATAAACCACTTAGTTCTTTCCAAGTAAGTTGATAAACCACCCATAATGCTAGCTACATATTCCTGTAGTGCTTTCCTTGAGGATGTAGTTGATAAACCACCTAAAAAGTGATCCCATACTCCTATATTTTAGAATTATTCCAATTGAGTCTAATTGAAAATCCCTTGGATCGTGGATCTGGCTTGAGTGCAGACTAATGCAAGAAAGGATATGGTGTAGTTTTCCTATGGTTGGGTGGAGAGTTGAAGTCCCACCTTTAGTGTCCAACCATCTGTAACCGATAAGTGCCATGGATTGTGCATAATGGACTTATATTAATTACATGGACTAGTGTGTTAAAAAATAATGAATGGATCTATGTTAACTTGAATGGTTAATGGAAATGTTGCATGTATTTTACAGGAAATAGGCCTTGATGTTCTTTTGGATAAGTTGGAAATACTAGCTTTATGTGGATGTTATTAATTTTCTTAAATATATATCTCTCATCTATCTCTCTCACTCTCTCTCTATATATATATATATATATATATATATATATATATGTAATCAAATGTGACTAGACTGCATGAGGACATGTAGATAACTATTGATAACAATGCCTTGATGGTAGGCATGTTGTTGATTTTAATTGATGTATTTTTAGCTTGAGTTAATATTTGACAAGGTGGAATTTTAGAATGAAGGTTTTAATCTTATCATATTAATAGTATTGAGTCTCACTCAAAACTAATAAAGGCTTCAAAAATCCATTGAAACATTTAAGATTTCCAAGTATGAGTTCATAGAGTGTTGAGTTTGTACTTAGACGAATTATGACATGTCAAGATTGCAAAGGAATTCAAGAAATTCACAACAAATGAAATCACAAATTTCATTAATCGTAGGCTAATTTGAGTTTAGGTTTCCTTTCCTAGAGCTTAGTGGGAGGATTAAGTGTCAATACAGGGTTAATGTTTAATCTTGTGTTGTGCGCATCACTAGGAAATTAACTCACTGGAGGAGTGACCCTATGATAGATGGCATGTGATGAATGTTCTTCCCATCTCTTGGCATTGAATTCTCCATCAGACTATGCCCAGTTTGGACATGAACCTCCCTCACTACTCGGTGTTGTGGCACGATGGCGTGCTAATGTGGATGCAGGGTGGAGATAATTAGCGTGGTACTAGTAAAAACCCATATAACATAATTTTGATGTTTTACGTAAAGGATTGGGACCTAGTGGGACCCTCGATTTGATTTGAGGTGGAAGGTGCCATGTAAACTAGATAGGGCTACATGGATGCCACAAATAAGGTGATGTGGAAATCATGCTAACATGGTGTCTTTAAGGTGTGACATGTTGCAGGTAAAATCCACCTAGTAGGATGGCTAAAAATCCCACTTTTGGGTGACACTTGGTACCGTCAGAGGATGCCATGTGGCAAGGTGAAAACACCTTGATGCCAACAAGGGGAAAATGAGGCATATGACATGGCACTACGTGACATGGAACTAGGCGACATGGATGCTAGGTGGCGCCATGTATCATACCACATCAGAAGTAATGGAATACGCTAAGTAAATTTGGAATTGCAAGATGGGAAAATTCATGTTAATTAATTTCGATCTCCCCTCTTATATAACACCATTCTTTCCTTGGCATGGTGGCATGCTGATGCGTTGGTGCTAGGTGTGGTTAATGGAGAGAGCCAGATGGAAATATCCCTGGTATTTAACCTTAAAATTCTTGTCACCTCGCATCAAGTATGGAATGGTATTGATTCTCACCTTTGTGCGTTGGCGTGGGTGAAATGGTAGCACCACATTTCATTGATTGCTGATGTGGCATGGTTTTATAAGTAGAACTTTAAATGGGCATAACTTTCGATCCAGGAGTCAGATTGAGATAAAAATTATATCACCGAAAATATTTCAACGAGCCAGACATAATAATGGAATTTGTTTTGGTTTCCAAGGAAGTTTGTAAATGAGGATTTTTGTAACCCTTGGAGATTATGTTAATTTTGATGTAACGCCTTCCACTACTCGAGAATAACCCAAGGGGGTGGGAGGGTGTGTGAGAACTACCATATCCATGTCCTCCATTGGAATTATAATTATTTTTAAAATTCTACTTTTTAAAAGTTGCACGAACTTCTTCTTCTTTTCTTCCATTTGATTATCCTCTTTCTACAAATTGGTTTCCTCTTCCTCTTATTGCTTAGTTCTACTGGGATGATTTATGTTCAATGCTTAAGGCAAACTAATAAGACTATGATATTGATCAAAACATTATATTAAATTATCTCAATTTGTATGTTAGATATCAAAACATTAACATTTGCAATGAGTTTAACACTCTCAATACTTTTCCATAATCTAATGGACACCCTACATAACTCTTATGTATACTCTTTAACATTCCCCTCTCTTCAATATTATAATATAACTTTCATAACAAATTCTAGCAAAATTATAGGGAAATAAATTACCTTTTAATTTCCGTAGCAATTGATCTCGTCTCTAAATTTTCACCTTTATGTTTCATCGTATCAACACTCGTAGATGTCCCGCCATAACAAGGAAAGACCTCCTGATTTCGTGTGGATAAATATGACTTTTTAATGTCTTCCACTTATTCAAATTGACATTATACAAAAAAACAAAAACTAAAAACTAAAAACTAAAAAAAAAGGAACTTAATTTTAATCTAATTGATTAGCTACTTTAGATTTAGTTTTTTAGCATATGGAATTGGGTCCAATTTTTATCTTTCTTTCGATTTTTTAATTAGTTCATTTATTTTTTCCTCGAGTGTGAGTACAAGCCTCGAGCATAGTTGCAAAATTTCTTGTTCCACCTCTTCATTACTATGATAATCTAGTTTTGTAGCCACTCCCCTTCATTTTGAAATCTCCATAGACTCTACTCTTTTTGTCAATGTAGGTAGCCACTCTACAATATCATCTCCAAATTTTACTCTCCATGGTATTAAATGTACTCTTCTAAGAGGAATTCATTTTCCCCCTCTCTCTCTACCTTTTTTTGTCATAAAATTTCTATTTTATGCAAAATTTCTTTATCACCTCCTAGATCTATAATCTTCCTATAGAATTATTTTTAGAAACCAATTTACAAGGACAAAACAACCACAATTTGATCAAAAAAATGATAAAAATTAAGGCCTAAATCTACTTGATGCAACTAGGGATTGCAAGGATCAAGTCCGCAAATCTATGAAAAGTTGAAGAAGAATATACAGAAATTTATTTATACACAAATTTGAAGAGATTACCCACTTTGGGAGCACTCAACCTTTTTGTAATTTATAGCATGAATATCCATAAACAATAAGGTACAAATTATCACATATAATAGGAGAGATATTTTTTAATTTTCCTCCATTGTTTTCTTTTATATCTTGAGTTCTAGATTCTCCCTCCCTTTGTTTTGAATTTAGTGTTGTATCCAACATGCAAAAATGGATTTGATCCATTGTAATTTTAAATATCTTAATAATAATAATCAAAATTAGCGTTTTTCACATCTATATCTATGTAAATTGAGAATTGCAAGTTTTATGGAGTTGAGTGTGATATAAAACAACCTAGATCCATCTAAAAATGGTTAAAAAGCTTATAGTTCAAGGAATTTTGATCCCTCCTTATTTTTTAATAAATATAAGATTAAGATGGACCTATCTTTGATTATATAATATATTTAAAATTTTTTAACAAAATATATTTAAAAACTCTAAAATAAATATGTCATTGTTGTGTAACCAACTCCAAAAATAGAAGAAAAGAGATATGAACGCCTTAGAAATAAGCCACTTCGAGGGGGCAACCTCCAATACATTACATAAATGAACAATTCTTGGATGATACAATTTATAAAACCTCCTTTCTATATATAGGAGTCCATGGGGCCATAATGTAATCCTAGTGGGCCACAATGTAATCCTAGCCGACCTAAAAATAATAGTTTAAGGGCACAATAATAACAATATGGGGGTTACAGGGGTACAATAATAACAATAAGGGGGGCTACACTAACATAATAAGGGGCTATAATATTAATATAGGGACTTAACATGCCCCTCTCCTTCAAACAAGTGTTGTCCTCAACGCTTGATTATTTCTTGATGCTTCTGTATAAAATTCTCATCCTCCCATGTGGAATCTTCTATAGGAAAGTTCTTCCACTTGCTGAGATACTCTGAAATTTATCGTACTTGTCTATTTCTTGTTTTTGTGACTGCTTCAGAACTTCTTTCGATGTGATGTTGATATTCCTGTTGTTTCATTAGATTCTGCACCAAAGTTAGGTTATCCTTTGAGAGTTGGAGAACTTGTTGTTGATGTTCGATGTCATCTTCCACTAATTTATCATCCATATTAGCTATTATTTTATCCTTCAAACCATCCAACTTAGCCTCCATTTCTTCTTTTAAACCATCTATGTCATCTTCGGTTGCTCTTCGTAAGATAGAAATTTGTTGCACTTGGTACCGTAATTTTGATATCTCATATTGCAATTCTTCCTCCTCATGCGTCATAGTATAGCTTTCTGAGGGCTTAATGGGTATGGAATTATTTTTTGGAGGCATAATAGAACCCATTACTGACAAAAATTCTTCAATATGTCCTTGGAATCAATTCAACTTGATTCTTCAAACAAGACTTATGCAATTCGGAAAAAAACAATACACACCTTTTTCTTGCTTTTAGGAGCTCGATATTGAAATTGAATTTTATCTGGAATTGAAAATCTTCGATATCTCAAATTCAGCCCTGTAGTAGCCCTCTGAAGCTTCTTTCAAATGCCACAGGTCTGACCTGATTTGGATTCTCCAAGACAAAGTTGTGTCCAATCTCCCACAATGACCTAATTATGGTGGTTACGATGGCGAACTTGTGCGACTTGCCATGTCAACATTCAACCCTTTGTCTCTGAAATTGATAGCCAAGAAACTAAAGTCCGTTTACTTGCGACCACTTTTTATGGCACTCCAATCCAATGCCCAGAGAGAGAGTTATTGAAATTTTCCCACGATCACCTCTTTGAAATGAAATTCAGGAGCCTGAAAAAGCACTACCTTCCACAGATCATATCTCCAAAAATATTGCGAACCAAGCTCTGAAATTTTTTGACGAATTTCCTCAGGATTTCAGCTTCGCACCATACAAATTTCAGATTCTGAACCTTCGTAGAAAAAAATTTATAGCGCAAATGCCACGATGACCTGTTTAGGAGCTTGAAAAAAGACCTAACTTCCACAGATGATATCTCCGAAAATATTGCGAACCAAGCTCTGAAATTTTTAGACAATCTTCCTCGGGATTTCAGCTTCGCACCCTAAAAATTTCAGCTTCTGAAACTTCGTAGAAAAAAAAGTTATAGCGAAAATTCCACGATGACCTGTTTGGAGCAGCGAAACCCTAGAATCCAAAGCTCTGATACCAAATGTTGTGTAACCAGCTCCAAAAATAGAAGAAAAGAGATATGAATGCCTTAGAAATGAGCCACTTCGAGGGGGCAACCTCCAATACATTACATAAATGAACAATTCTTGGATGATACAATTTACAAAACCTCCTTTCTATATATAGGAGTCCATGGGGCCATGATGTAATCCTAGTGGGGCCACAATGTAATCCTAGCCGACCTAACAATAATAATGTAAGGGCACAATAATAACAATATGGGGGTTACAGGGGTACAACAATAACAATAAGTGGGGCTACACTAACATAATAAGGGACTACACTATTAATATAGGGACTTAACAGTCATGCAATTGAAAAAATATAATGCAGATTAAAATATTTTATCATAAGACTATTGTAACATTAGACAACTATAATTGATAATTTATTGATAAAATAACTATATACAAATATATTTGTATATTTAATAAGTTTAAAGTTAAAATAGATTTATCTTCATCATATAAAATATTAAAATAAAGTTTATTGATTCTATTTAAATTAGTTCTAGAAAGCATTCTGGTATGTTTGGCCTCTATTGCTTCGGTTCCAAAGGGTATTCTTAATAATGTTTCCATAATCAATTACCGTTTCTTATGGAGAGGTGGTAGATCACAATATCAAATTTCTTTGTTAAATTTGTCTAGTCTAGTTGTGCCTAAGGAGTTAGGTGCATGGGGCCTAAAAAATCTAAATCTCTTTGCCAAATCATTTGATTACAAGAACCTGTGGAGAATAGTTCAAGGTAGATCCCTTTGGAGAATAGTCACCCAAGACAAATATTTTCCTAATATTTCAATTTTTGATTGGTTTAGGATCCCCCAAAAATCATCTAAAGGGTCAAATGTTTGGAAGGCTCAAGTGGGAGCCTTCCCTTTGGTTGGTAAATGGATTACCTTGAAAGAAAGGGATTGAAAGCAAAGTCGAATCGAGAGAGATCCTTAGTATGATGGTGGAAACAATTACCTTCTATCTGATCCCTTTATCTAGAAGCTTAATCAGGAAAATTTCTTTTATCTAGCAGATTCAAAAGGTTAATCTCCCCAAGTGAGAGGAATATTGGGGTGGAAATCAGCCATATCATTAGACTTGGAGGGATCTCTAGTCGATGAATGGGATCGATTCATAAATATTATAGTGCAAAACTTTATTCTCCTCAAGGAAGACTCATATGATTCTCTGTGTTGGTCAAGAAACCCAAGTATTGGCGATTTCACGACCAAATTGGGCTATAAAGCTTGGGTTGAAGACAATTATGAGGGTCTGAAATTATGGTGGTAGAGGGAAATTTGGAAAAGAAAATAAAAGTAAATTTATGTTTGTATATATTCTTTCATAATGGTTGAAAAAAAGTTTATTGATTCTATTGAAATTAATTTTAGAAATCATTCCAGTATACTAGGCCTCTATTGCTTCAGTTCCAAAGGGTATTCTTAATAGTATTTGAAAAATCAAATACCATTTCTTGTGGACAGATGCTAGATCACAATCTAGAATTTCTTTGGTGAATTGGTCTAGTTTAGCTGCACCTAAGGAATTAGGTCCATGGGGCTTAAAAAATCTAAATCCCTTTGCCAAATCATTAGACGACTAGAAACTGTGGAGACTAGTTCAAGGTAGCTCCCTTTGGAGCATAGTCACCCAAGCCAAATATTTTCCTAATATTTCAATTTTCGATTGGTTTAGGCTGCCCAAAAAATTGGCTAAAGGGTCAAATGTTTGGAAGGCTCGAGTGGGAGCCTCCCCTTTGGTTGGTAAATGGATTTCCTAGAAAGTAGGGGATGGAAAGTAAAGACAAATCGATAGATATCCTTAGTACGATGGTGGAAATGATTACCTTCTATTTGACCCCATTACCTAGAACCTTAATAAAGAAAGTGTCTTTTATTTGGCAGATTCAAAATATCGATCTCCCCAAGTCAAAGGAAGACTAGGTGGAAATCAACCATATCTAGATTTGGAGGGAGCTCTAGACAATGAATGGGAACGATTCATAAATCTTATAGTGAAAAAATTTATTCTCCTCAAGGAAAACTCATTTGATTCTCTATGTTGGTCAAGGAACCCAAATAATGGCGATTTCATGGCCAAGTTGGGCTATAAAGCTTGGGTTGAAGACAATTATGAGGGTTTGAAATTATGGTGGTAGAGGGAAATATGGAAGGTAAGTGCTCTCCTCAAAGTGAAAATAACAACATGGTTGGCTCTCAACAACAAACACTTGATATGGAAGTTATTTCAAAACAGGGATGGTTCGAACCAAGAAAATGTCCCTTTAGCAAAATATAGGAAGAATTTTCCTTCTGTTTATGTGTTCACAACAAATTTGTTAATCATGCCATTTCTCTGGTCTGAAAGGAATTAAATCCAAAAGAAAATTGGGTGTCGCATAATCTTGCTAGAAGTATAAGACTATGGCTCTTTGATAAATTAGTAAAGTCCTTTTTGGGTTTACCATGCATTCTAGTTGATTGTTTATACGAGTCTATTTCAAAACATGGATCCCTCTCCATAACCTTGCATAGTGAAAAAATTTCTCTTTCCAAATAATTAATGTCTGATTCGAAGCTTCCTCTTCAATGATTCCCTAGACTCCATGAGTTAGAATATGCCAATTCCCTGGGATTACTTTGTTGGGGAGAGGTAAGGCCACCCCCCCAAGATGTGGAGTAGGTGTTGTTTTATATTTCAGTCACACACATTTTTTGTATTGTAGATAATCTCTTGGGAGGGGATCAAATAATAGGGAAGAATTCATTGCTCTATGGTTCTTGATTGAAATTGCTCATAAGAAAAATATAAACAAGCTTCAACATGACAGACTCCAAGTTAGTCATCGCCTAGGCTAATAGGAGAGTGGCTATAAACAACATCAGTTTAGAGTCTTTACTTCAATACATTCAATAGGTTGTTGGCTCTTTTGAATGGATCTATTACTGTCACATTTTACGTGAGTTGAATGAAGAAGTTGATGCTCTATCTAAAAAAGTGCTCTCTCTTCCAATTGGTTCAGTTGGCATAGATGAATTCAATGACAATACCAAACTATAATCTATGGAAACAATTCTATAATTTCTTTCTTTTAATTTTCTCTCTTTTCGGATTTTTTTAAAATTTTAATCGGTTGATGTATGTTCAAGAACAAGACACTCCCTAGGTATAAAACAACAAAGAAAAGTAAAACATAAGACTAGTAAAATCTTCCATGTTTAAAATCAAAATTATATATATATATATATATATATCCAAAAATTGTCTAAAATATACATATTTTTTATTCTAAATATATAATTAAAATTATAAATAAATAAAAAAACAAAAAAACACAAAAACACTGTCTCATACACTTCACAAAAATGCAATATGCATCCAAATATTTTAAGAATCATAAAAATATCCTAACTTCACACCAATTAGTTAATAAAACAACTGTATAAAACCCTTAGAGAAGAGATTGCATAATCATAAACCTAGTCTACACATATTATAGTTCAGTCCATCTTTCCACATGTATAACAAACACTTGTTCACATTAGCTCATGCATATGGATCAACACCAACTATATAACAATCGTCTTTGAAAATGAAAATCATTAACACCTGAGTTAAGAACTTTCCTGAGATATATTTATATCCGTTGTCGTCTAGTCCGGTTAGTATACCTGGTTTTCACCCAGGCGACCCGGGTTCAAATCCCGGCAACGGAATGATCATTTTTTCTAGGGTTCAGGAATGGGATATTTTGTTTACAGATTTGGATGATATCACTTTTCCGTGAAGAAAGCAGAGCAAATTTGGAAAAATATTCATATGGTACGTTCAGTTTTGTTTGATTGCATTTTTTCGTGAACTGATTGTACCTTTTCTTCTAAAAATTTTGGAAAAATATTCATATGGTACGTTCAGTTTTGTTTGATTGCATTTTTTCGTGAACTGATTGTACCTTTTCTTCTAAAAATTATTGTTAAATTCTACTCTACAGTGCACCTTTTCTTCTTCGATTCCTCTCTCCAGCAACAGAGATGTAGAAGCACACTTTGCTGCTGATTCCTTATACCTGAGAAAGTTGAAACCTCCTGTGGAAATTCTTTTAGTTTGTAGATAGATATAATGTTTCTTCAATATCGAAAGGAAAAATAAATGTTATCCCAAATATCTTCGAACAAACCCTCAAAACAATTCTTTAATAGGTGGATGATAAGGGGCTTGGATCAATGAGGCGTACTCTTTTTCGCTATGCTTTCTAGCAAGTTGGCTGGAATCCAACAAGGATTTTTTGGAATTATAAATTTATACTATCTAAATATTTTAGGGTTTTCCAAGTTGTCGAATTTGTTTATTTATTTAAAATTTTATTTTAACAATGAAAAATCATAATTTTATCAAAAATTTATCATTAAATGCTAATAAAAAAATGTCAAATTATAGAATAGTTATATTGCATCATTATAATTTTATGAAAAATAATTTATTTATTTAAAAATTCATTTTAACAATTAAAAATCACAATTTTATCAAAAATGGTATCATTGAATACTAACCAAAAAATGTCAAATCATAGAATAGTTAAATTGCACCATTACAATCTTATGAAAAATTGTATAGTTGAACGCCAAAAAAATAGTCAAAACATAAAATAGTTAGATTGCACCTATAATCAAATCCTTAGAAATGTTTTCTATATTCTTACATTCTCGTATATATGTGATTTCTTCGTGACATATGAGCTGCCAATTGTGCTTATCATTTGTGTGGTCTTTTTTGTCCAACATTGTACAGGGTCCTAGAAAATCAATGTATACATAGTAGCCCTAAAGTGTTTACATATTTTAGTGTAAGTGATTTTGTATTTATGTTCACATAGAACTTGACAATGCATATGGAATGGTCTATTGCTTGATGGCCATTACCATTCCATTTTGCAAAAATGTTTTTGGCACATATTACATTTAGTAAATATGAGGATATATACAACATTGCAAGGACCTTTTTACAATTTTATTTGGCTTTAAAAATGGCATGAATTAAATGTAGCAAACAATATAGAGAATTAGTCGAAGATTGTTTTGAACTTCTCACTTAATACAATGATGGGAACCAAGTGTTTTTGTTTTTTAATAAGTTGTATCTTCTTTGCCATGAAACCTACTAATTAAGGCCATTATTAACCTATAAGGTGTTTCGACACTAGACACCGAATACACAATAGATCATTGTGCCTTTGAAAGATTCAGTGGTCCACTAGCTCTTTAGGAGTTCATGATAGTTAAGCAGATACTGAAGGATCCACTCATTGTTTAGATCAACCTTGTCTAGGAAAGTTGTAGCGTACATCCAAGCTTGAGGGCAAAAAGGATGTGATAGCCTTTTCTTCTTAGATACTTATTACTTTATTCTCTACATTCATTTGACTGATTAGCCATGAGATGATCTATGTGCATGGCATTACAATTTACAGGTGGTCTAGTTGCTATTGTGTGGAGACCATAACTTCTGATGGTCTAATATACCCCAACATTTGGATTTGTATTTCCCAGTTGTAGTGGAAGTTTTGGCTATGTTTATGAATATTTGCTAGAATTCACCTTATTGATAACTAGTTTTTAAGGGACTTCTTCATTTCTTACTATGGCGACACTTCTCTCTCTAGGCTAATTTCATAAACTGCATTCTTTCGTTGAGATTAATTTTTAGAAGCCATATTTATAATGTAATCCATTCATGTTAATAGCAATGCACATTAGTAAGATTAGAAAATATATAATGGCAAAGTTCATGGCCATTTCACTATTGGGTTCTTCATTAATCTTTCATGGGAATCTCCTAAGAAGAATAATGATGTAGATTTTGAAAGGGTTTGATATTCCTCAAGGTTTCAAAATTCTTAATTTTTTTTCCTCGCTATTGTGACAATTTGTTCATTGAGAGGAAAGCGCATTCCACTACTTTATGCAAGTGACTTAGTGAAATGGTAGTAGATATCTAAGTGCAATAGAAACCATTCCTATGAGATCTAGACACCATTTGGGAAAGAAAAAAAAATCATCCAAGAAGCAAGTGTCTAAACAATGCTTGTAAATTTAATATGTACATGGATTCATTTATTTTGTAAACTTGGATTTTAATTAAAAAATGAATGTGCTAATTGGAATAATTAACCCAAGCCGCAGTTTCATGAGCATGGAGGGTTGGGCATGACATAATGAGGAAATATGCTAGCTTGATTATGATGGGGAGACAGGAGAAACAAGAAAAAAAGGTCGGATTCTAATATTGCAGATCACTTATGTGATAATAACCAATCAAGCTAAGTGTCAAGACATTGAATGACTAAGGTAAACATTGTTCCATGGGGCCCTGATCTCCTCATGCCAAAATTAAGGAAATGGTCATGTGTGGGTGGAAATTTTTAGTGGTATATTACATATAGTAAATATGAGGACATAAAAGATGGTAGATGGATCCTCATAGCCTTGCATTTTTCTTTAGAAATGGTTTGACTTAATGCAGTAGAAAAGATAGAGGACTAGTTGAATATTGTTCCAACCTTTGTTACTTGATACAATGATTGAAACTAGGGTTTTTTAAACTAAGTTACATCTTCTTCACAATAAAACTTGTGGATTGAGGCCATTGCTAACCTATAACATGTATAAATATTGGATGCCAGTTACACACCCAATTGTCATGACCTAAAGGCTTCTTCAGTAACGCGTCATCTCTTGAGGAGTTCATGATATTTAAGTGTGAACTGAATGACCCACTTATTGGTGAGATTGACCTTGGATCTAGGGAATTTGTAGCATACATCTAAGATCAAGAGCTAAAAGGACATGATAACCTCTCCTTCTTTATTTCTTATAAGCTCGTTATTGGCATCCATTTGAATTACCAACCATGAGATTATCTTGGTGCAAGGCATTATAGTTGGTCTAGTTTCTACTCTACAGAGTCTAGCAATTTTGATGCTTTGATACACCCAAGCATATGGGTGTGTACTTCCTAGTTGTATTTGAAATCCTGGGTATGTCTCCTCCATGGACATTGGTCGAGTTCAACCCATAGTTAACTAGTCGTTGAGTCAAGTATACATTTTGTGTCCCCAAATATTGGCCCTAAGGCCTTCTTTGTTTATGACTGGGATGGTACTGCCATATCTAGGCTAACTTCATGAAATACCTTCTTCTATTAATGTTTCCTTTTGGAAGTGATATCTCTACTCTGTAACTTATCCATGTCAATGGAAACACATATTAGTAAGATTAGAAAATACATAATGACAATGTCAATGGTCATTTCCTTGTTGGTTTGTTTATCAAAGTTTTATGGGAATCTCTTCAAAAAAATAATATTATATATTTGGAAAAGCTTTGAGGTTCCCCAAGGTTTAGTAAATGCTCAAATTTCTTGGCTTACTATTGTGAAAATGTGTTCTATGAGAGGAACGCTCATTCCACAACTTTGTGCAAGTGACTTGGTGAAATGGTAGTAGAAGTCTAAGTGAACAAAAATTATTACCCTACCATCCCTAAACAACATTTGAAAAAAGAATAAATCATACAAGAAGTAATTTTTATAGAGTATTTTTCATTATTGTCAACTCCACTTTTGATTAGAAAATGATCATGTTGATTTTACTAACTAACCTATGCTACAATTTCATGGGTATAGAAGGTTGGGCATAAAAGCTTGATGAGATTTTCTAGCTTGATTATGATGGAGAGTAGGGATAAATGAGAAAACAATGCCAAATTCTAATCCTATAGACCAATAACACAAGGAGAATAGATGAAGCTAAGTGCCAAGGTATTGAATGGATAGGTTAAACATTGCTCCCATGTGGACTTGGTATTCTCATTCCTAAATTGAGGGAATGACCATATGTGAAGGGTAAATAATTTTAGTGAGGGCTCTTAAAATTTAAAACCAATGACAAGATTAGCACTAAGGGTATAATTGAAGCATGAATATTTGTAGAAATATTAGGTTATATTTCCCTTTCCTACTCAAAAATATGTTAGACCAATCAGATAGTGAATGGGCATGCACAAAGTGGAAATGTTAAAAGAGAGGAAAATGGTAATTACCAAATGAAAACAAAGTGATTCAAATATAGAGAGGAAAAACCTTACCTATGTTGAAATTAAAACTAAAAATGTAAGTGGGAGAAGTTATCCTTCCTCTAACTCTTCATGACAGGTGGTTGGGTGCTTGATCATGTGATGGTGAAACTGGAAGGGTAAATATTGTGTAAAAAACTCATTCTTATATTTTAACTTTACCCTTGATACTTTTCAATGTGGGAATCACCAACCCTTTCCCTCCTTTCATACAATCACTTCATGTGCATTTTAAATTTTGATAAGTCTCATGTGGTATTGCCCTTTTGTAATTAATGGTAATAAAATCTCTCATTTCGAACACCATCACACTTTCAATATTTCCCTTACCGCGCATTTTAACAAGGTTGAAGAATTTTTATTCTATCTTTTGTAATCATCACACCCCATCAACTATTTAAACTTTCCCAACCTTGTGGTGCAATAACATTTGTTGTGGGTCTTCTGTTTGTCATGTTCATAAAAACACCAATTTTATTTCAAATTATTAGATGCAAACTTTGAACTATCTCATTATGTTGCATCATCTAATTTATTTGAACCTTAGTTTGGTTGTGGTGTGGCATCTTCCCAAATACTTTTTTCTTGCGCTATATCATAGGGATTGAAATTTTTCAAATTTTTGAGCCTTGTGTGTTCTCCAAATTTTGCATTTCATAACTTTTATGAAGTTTTTTTCAATGGTTTCATAAATCGTTTTATTCTACATATGTCATAGTATTCCAAAAGTTTGATTAATGCACCAATTTTCATCATCAAGTCTCATCAATTTTCTTTCTTCGATTAAGATATGGTGTATTTCAAAAAATCCTCCTCTTTTCACCCGATCACGTTGTTAAATATTTTCAATATTTCGACTCCTTGAAATATGGTGTAGTTTCCCCATAATTTAACTTTGTGCCTTGTCTTCCCTTGCAGAATTTTCTTTGATTTACACTTTTCACAAGTTAAGGGATTTCAAATATATGTATGGTATCGTAGTATCATAGGAATTGTCATGTTCAAAGGTTCAAAAGGATGAGTAGCATTGTGAAAACAAAATATGATTGTTTCAAAGGTTGTGGAATGTCATGAGGGGAAACAAGATAAGAAATTTAAGAAAAATATGCAATGTTGCAAGAAGTTGAAATTTAAAGTTTTGAGAAGACATGAAATGCATAAATATCTCAAAATTAATCAAATTTATGAATAAGGGGGGAGATAAAACTTAGTGAAGAAAAATATATTAGAGCCATGGCACAGAATATTTTTTTTTTAAAACCATAAAGAGTATATATTTTATATATTAAAACATGTAGAAATTATACAATATGCATGTATATCTAGGATTCACCCGATCTAACAATGTTCTAAAGTTAAATATTGAATCAATTCTACAAATATTTGCGGAATTAAAAACACAATCGCCAATTACATAAGAATGAAGAAAGATCAATCACGCACAACACAGATAATTTCCCGGGGAAATCTTACAGCTAAAACCCCCCCAACCTTCTATTGCATATTATACCATGGATCATGAAAAAATTACATGCAAAACTCTAATCACAAGAGCTCTCAGTACATCAACTAATTGTCTCACACTGTCATACAAAAATTGGCAAGTTCCTTAGCCAATTTATTGTCTCCAGATAGCCTGCCTCCACTGCGCAATCCATGATGGTAAATAACCCTGAATAATGGATTCCTTGTCTTCCTTGACTACGTAAATATCATGGGCTCATCCAATGTGTGTGTGCTTTCATGTGTGCAAGCGGATAATGTCACAACTGATAGTTATCTTCCCTTTCACCTAGAACTCAACTGGGTCTCACTAGATCTGACATGCATGCAATAAATAATAGTAAAAACATCAGTTGCATGTGAGATCACTACATCTGAATTAATTAATTTTTAATTCACTTGATCTCTCACTAGTGTATCTGCAGTTACAACTAGCACAACTGACTTTAACTCACTAAACTGAGTTAAACTGATTTACAACTTGCATTAACTAATGCACCACTACACTTCCAACTCGGTTACAACTAGAATCACTTTGTTACAACTAAAGTCACTCTGCATGTCCCACCAACCAACCTCTTAACTTTAAATTCACTTAGCTAATTGATTTTCCACTTCAGTTAACTATTTTCAAGTCCACATTGAGAATAGATTACAGTTTAATGTCCATCTAAATTAAGGGATAATAAAAATAGACATTCACCTCAAAATGGAAATTCATCTAAAAATAGCTTGTGTGGGCCCCACCCTAATGTAGCTGCTTAATTTTCACTAGGATCATGGATGTTGTTTCTGGATGCCAATTTCATTGTTTCTTGTTGCAAACTTCAACACTCCCTCTCAATAAGAAAGGAATGTCCTTGCATGTGACATGCAACTCCATGCATGCGACATGCAACTCCATGCATGCGACATGCAACTCCATGCATGCGACATGCAACTCATGCATGCAACACTTTCGAAACTGAATAGCCTCCAAACAACTGAATCAGTATAATGCATATGTCATCAAAGTCTTTTGGCTTTCTATTATCTACTGCACATGTCTACTGGATCCTCTGCGTTGCTAAGACCTACATCCATGCATTCTGCACTTGCTACCAACTTTGATTTGCGCTCTAGTATCTGACACTATCACTTTGATTTCATGTCCTCATGACATCTGAATACATCAATCCAAATGATCCTGCTACTGCTACTCTGTGGGCTCCTAGTAGCCAGGTTTGATTCACGAGATCCACACCATCTCAATGAATCCTGCCCAAAATTTATTATTGGGATTATTCATGCATGTTGCCCCACCTCTCACCTGGTGGTATAGCTGCATGCACTCACTCTGCCCATCTGGCTTGAAATTTCTCTGCATGAGTGGTTGCTCCCACTCCATGATCCTCCACATGTGGCTGCTCCACATCTTGAGGTTCACCCTTACCTGCATGCAAATCTAGCTCCCTCTTAAGGGTCAATTGCATGACTTTATCACACTTCCCAATGGTAGGAAGCTCTGTATAAATCACATCCACATCAAGTCTATAGAGATTCTTAGCTCGAATCCAAATCTTCTTGGCTTGCCCTGTTGCTTTGTGTCATGGGAAAAATTTTCCTTCACTGAAAACAACATCATAGCTTCTATCCTCTAACATTGCAACTAAGACCAATTTTTTCTTCAAACTGTTGGAGTCCTGTGTTTTGGTAGATTGGCTAACCAAAAGACAAGGCAACATCAGAACCAAACTTTAGAGCTCTAGGATCTAGCTCTCCTAGTCTCAAAGAGGGATCTCTCAATGTTTTTATACAGATATGTCTTGAAAGCTTTAGTAGTTGATTTTAGGCCAGTTATGATGTGCAAGGTTGTTTGTTTTGTTTGGTTGGACAAATGTGTTTCATGTAGTACAGATAGAGCATGCGAATCTACAAGCCATTGGGCAATGGAGTCATGTGAAAATACAAATAGTTCTGAATGAGAAGGAAGGGAAACCAAAGGGAAAATCTAACTTGGTCGAGGATCTGTTGAATAATATAGGTGAAATGGGATGAATATTAAGGACTATGAGTGAAAAGCAGACTAAACCCTTTCACAATGGCTTAAAGGATTCGGGGAACACCCTATTTCCTCTAGTAAGCTCACTGTTTTGGGCTTAATAAATATAACACTCAAAGAAAAAGAGAAATGCAGACTAAAACCCTCTTAATGGATTATAGGATTCGGGGAACGCCATATTTCCTCCTATAAGTCCACTTTTGAGAGCTTAATCAACAAGACATACAATTGCATTCAAAGAAGAGGGAATGCCTTAGACATCTAGGACTGCAATTATAGGGACCTTCAACACAATAATCACAGTAAGAAACAGAGGGTATGATTGAAACAGACCTCACTGTCAAACCGTAAGTGAATGAGCGGAAAAATGGTGGTCCGATGACCATTGATCTCTACAGATCGACGGTCCGGATTCATTCAGGACCAATGTCGGAAATGGTAAAATAAAGAGAGGAAAAGGGTTTATTAGGGGTTTTTTGGGCCCTTTAGCGCCCGATTGCGGGGCTAAGGATATATGAGGAAAAGGGCTAAAGCTATAAGCCCTCGGGGGCTTAACTCCTTCATAGTGAAATATGCTGATTTTAAGGCCAAATGAAGGGTTCCGATAGGTAACAGGGAGGATTTTTAAACCAAATAAAGGGAAATCTAATATTTAAAAAGGGGTTTAGGATGGTTTAGAGTTTAAAATGAAGTTTTATAGAGGAACTTTGTGGAGGGGATAAGGGTGAAAAATGGAATTCTTTGTGAGTGGAAAGAGAAGTGAAATGGTAGAAAATGGGCCTCATGAATAGTTTTCTCTTTGGTAAACAACAGGTCCTTGAGGGCTTATAGGGAAAAATTAGTGAAGATTAATTCAAGGGATAAAGAATCATCAAAAGAATTCAAAGATGATGGATTTTCAAAGGAAATATCTCTTGAAGGCTTGACAACAAATTAGCCACCATTAGGTATATCAGGATTTATAGGTGGCTAATAGTGGCTCCACTTGGGGAGGACAGCTGGTTCTTTAGGTGTCCAGAACCTTAGTAATCTCTGTATTTAGCAGACCAATGCCATTCCATTGGGCAGAATTCTTCATTTGACACTTTTCACTATCCTGCAGCAAGAAATCCATTTGCAAAACACTTCTACCTACCCAAAACTACTTGTCCTAGCGTTGTTTTCTTCTTTGAGTGTACTTGGACTCGCAAACTCTTTTTCCAACATTTTATTTTGCAAACAAAGAAATAAACCTATCTAATGCTACCCTTATTTCTCCATAAGTTCATATTAAGCAGTTGAACTCATAAGTTTCTCTACCCAACTTTATCTGTCAGGATTATACTGTCTGACAGATTTTCATTCTCTATATTCTAAAATAGAAATTGAAAGACAACCAAACTAGGATTAGACTGTCTGGTTTGATGTGGGTCCATGGCATGAAAACAAGCTGCACATGAACTAAACTAGCAGAAATTAAAACAAAATTGGGAAGTCTTGGAGTTCTGAAAATTGAAAACACCTTTCCTTCCTTTTATGACTCAGATTTTGAGCTTTTTAGAGTCACTTTCTTTCTTCCTTCCAGCTCTGTTTTTGGTCTTGTTAGAGTTGTTTTCTTTCCTTTGCTGGTTCAAGATTTGGGCATGTTAGAACCCATTCTCTCTCTTCTCTTTGGCTCAAGTTTTAAGAGAATTAGAGCCATATTTTCCTATGATTCCAGGTTCATATTTTCAACATGTTTGAACCTTTCTTTCTTCTATCCTAATCTGTTCTACTGATAATCCAAGATTAAACAGTTTGGCAGATCTTTTTCACTATCCTATCAGCAGTAAATTGAAATCTGCCCAATCCTAATTAGGTTGCATGATTGGACAGTAGTGCTCCTTGAAGTAGTGGCATTTGAGCTTGCACACTTTCATATTTTCCGTTCTTTTAAGTATGGGGCTATACCTTTCTTGTTTTATTTCTGCCCTCTTTTTGTTTTTCTATTGTTTTTGTATTTTTATTTCCCCTTTTATTTATGAAAATGGTATATACAATGGATAAAAATTCTGAAACTAAGACTCTTGATAGAAATAGTGTTTGAGCATCCTGCCATTGACAGGACCTCCCAACACTTCTTCACCATTCAGTTCTTGCAGAAAAAATGCATTATGCTCTCTTATGGAATGAATAATGTAGGGCCCTTTCCACATATTTTCAAACTTACCATGTTTCCCTTCTCTTCCCTCCTTGAATCCCATTTGAGGACCACATTTCCAACTTGGAAATCATTTGCTTTAGTCCTTTTGTCAAATAACCTTTTGATGTTTTCTTAGACTTTTTAAGTTCTCTGATAAACTTCCTCTCTGGTCTGTTGCAAATAGATGGTCTGATTTATCCTTCTCTGCATATCATTTTCTTCAGCTTGGACTTCCTGAAGGAGTTTCATGACTGGAACTCCTAAATATGTTGGGAAAACAACATCCATGCCATAGACCAGCTGATAGGGGGACATGTTGATTGATTTTTTGGTGGTTAACTTGTCATCCCACAAGGCATGAACAAGCTTACTATGCCATGCTCTCTGGTTTTTCTCCAACATCTTTTTGATGATGTTGATCAGGATCTTGTTTGAGGATTCAACAAGTCCATTTCCTTGGGGGTAATAGGCAGTGGAGTGGCCCAAGGTGATATGATATTTATGGCAGAAATCAACCATCCTTTTGGATTTAAAGGCAAAAACATTGTCTGTGATTATTTTCCTAGGACAGCCAAATCTGTACAATATGTTGGTCTCAAGGAATTTAATGATGACAGAGTCAATAGCATTCCTAGTGGGTATGGCTTCTATCCATTTGGTGAAATATTCAGTGGTTGTGAGTATCCATCTATGTTGGGAAGATGAAGCAGGATGGATTTCCCCTATGAAGTCTAGGCCCCACTGTTGAAAAGGTGCTTCAACACTAATAGGTTTCAAGGGTAAGGGCAAGAGCTTTCTTCTACCATCAAAAATTTGGCACTTGTGGCAAGACATTACTAGTTTGTGGCTGTCTGGAAAAAGGGTGGGCCAATAGTAACCAGATCTAAGGATCTTGTTTGTTGTGGTCTTCCAATTTAAGTGCCCTCCACATTCTCCTTCATGCATTTCATGCATGATTTTTCATGCATCCACTCAAGTAAACATTTTAGTAGTATCCCAACAACATTTTTCCAATATAAAACTCCATCTATCATACAATAATTTAAAGCCTTCTATTTGAAAAATCTAGCTTTTGTTTTTGACAAAGAAGGAGGAGCATTTAAATAAAGCAACACATAAATGATGTCAACATACCATGGAGAGTTCATGAATGTTTCTTCAGTAAATAGTGTTGGGAACTCTTATATTTCTTCCAAGGCATCAACCATGTTCATATCTAGAGCTTTGAAATTAGACTCAGCCATGAGTTTTGCTAATCCTTGTCCCTTGATGAGTTTAGTAGGCCTGATTTCTAAGTCATATTCTAGAATAGTGGCAATCCATTTTACCCTTTTACCATCGGGATCCTGACTCAGAATATCTTTGACTACGGTGTGTGGCACAAAGGCAATGATATGTGAATGTAAAATGTACACCCTAAATTCCTTTAATGCTTTTACCAGTGCTAAGGCTTGCTTCTCCATGATGTTGTATTTGAGTGGGGCATCTCTTAAGGCTTTACTAAAGAAGGATGTAGGTTGTTCCTACCCTAAGATATTCTTTTGCAACAATACTGTAGCTATTGTATGCTCAGATGCAAAGGAAAAAATATAGAAATCTTTGGTGAAATCAGGACTGATAAGGACTGGTGCTTGAGTAAGGGCTTGCTTTACCAGTTCAAATGATTGTTTAGCTTGCATTGTCCATTTAACACCTACTTCTTTCCTGAGCATGTTAGTGATGTTTCTTAATAGCTCAGAAAGGTTGGGAATGAACCTCCTCAAAAAATTAATCTTTCCAATGAAAGACTGTAATTCTTTGAGATTTCTAGGGTGGCTGATATTCAGTATGCCATTAATTCTTTTAGGATCTATTTTGATCCCTTCTTCAGAGATTATGTGACCAAGAAGCTTTCCTTCTTGGAGGCCAAAGAGTGTATTTTTGGGATTTAAAGACAAGCCAAATCTTCTGCATTTCTCAAAAACCTTCCTTAAATGTTCCAAATGTTCTTCATCAGTTTTGGAGAAAATAGTAATATCATTAAGGTAAATGATTATAAAATAGCCTATGTCTTCTGAGAAGGCTATGTCCATGGCCCTATGGAAAGTGGCCCCTGCATTCATCAAACCAAATGGCATTTTGACATACATGAATGTCCCCCAAGGTGTAGTAAAGGTTGTCTTATGTTGATCACTTGGGAGGACTAAAACTTGATTATAACCCAAGAACCCATCCAACAATGAGATTCTTTTTTACCCAACTACCCTTTGAAGAATGTGGTCCATTTTTGGCAAGGGGTAGTTATATTTTAGAGAGGCTCTATTTAGGTTCCTGAAGTCAATACACAGCCTGATCTCCCCTTTCTTCTTCCTGACAGATACTAGATTGGAAACCCAGTCTGAGTATCTGAGAGGAACAATGATCCCTGCATCATACATCTTCCTAATTTATTTTTCTACTTCAGGCAATAAAATAGGGTTTATCCTCCTTAATTTATGTCTGAAAGGTTTCTTGTTTCCTTAAGAGGAATCTTGTGCTGAATGATGCTAGTTTCATATGATTTCAAATATTTATAGTCCCATGCAAAAACATCTATAAACTCTTTGAAGAGTGCTATGTATTGTTGTTTGATGTGGGCAAGAAGGGTGCTAGATAACTTAATCATTTTAGGCTCAGCTGGGCTGCCTATGTTGTGCTCTTCCACATTAGTTTCCATGGTTTCTGCTTTTGGTTCCACATCGTTGAAATCAAAGAGTTGTTGTAATGGAGCAAGGCCTTTGGGTATGGTATCACCTTTACACTCTAGAACTTCAAGGTCCTTTTGGTTTGGATCATCAGATAATTTTTCTTTGAAAAGATGATCAAAATGATTTATATCAGTAGGAGAGGAGGACTCTGTTTCAGGAATTAGTTCTCCATTTAAACATTCTTTTTCATAGCTAAAACCTGGTGATGCTGTGGAAAACTCATTTTTTGACTGTAGGAAATCTTCTATATGTTTATCATTGTCAAATACCTGCCAATGATCTTCATTATCAGGCACTGTTGGTCAATTTTTTACCTTTATGATGAACTGCTCATCGATTTTTGGTATCTGGCAGTTACTAGTAGCAAAAGCAAGTTCGTTTTCCAGGTGATTTTAGGCTCTTGGTATGAACATAAGCTCATATTTTTCGAAATTTTTCAGGAGGTCTAAAACAATGTTTCTATATTCTCTGAGTCTGGGGTTTTTGGTTGAATATTCCCCTTTGATTTATCTGATAATTAACTCAGAATCTCCTTGTACTAATATCTTTTTGGCCTTTAAATATGTAAGTATGTGCAGGCCAAGGAGAAGGGCTTCATATTCTGCAATGTTGTTAGTGCATGAAAAATCTAATTTGCAGGCATGTCCTTTGTTTGTGTTATGTATCCATACACCAGCCCCTGCACTATTTTTGCTGCAAGAGCCATCAAAGCTCATTCTCCAAAGTGTTTATGTTTCATTCTCATTTGTTTTGTGTTGCTCGAGGCTGCTGGGAGTTGAGATATCTAGAGGTTGAGAGGAAGACAATTTTGAATGCTCTGGTGCACTAATTTCCTGCTCATTTTCTTCCTTTTTTTGGGTGACTTCATCTTCATTGTATAAAATAAAGGAATCTAGATCTGAATGGGTGGAATAAACAAGAGTGTTGTGAGGTTTGTCCTTGCTTCTCACCATGTATTTCATGAGGGTTTCCCTATATAATCTTCTGGTTTTACCAAACACTGGTATGGTGGCATAAGACATATCCATTTGAAGGGTGCCCTGAATCTTAGCTCCCCATGATCTAGACAAGAGCATGCCATACTTTTGGGGAATGTCAGCTACTACTACATCCATTACAAGATTCTTGGCAGGAATTTGAGACAATTTAACACACAAATCTTTAATTAACCCCAAGCATTTGACCCTTCTGGAATCAAAGGAATACAGATCTTTATATGGTATAGTAATCTCTAAGCCTAAGCTTTCCATTACTACCTTGGGCATAAGGTTGTGTGATGCTCCTGAATCTAGCATGGCATTGTGTAGGATTTTGTCATGTATGTTTAGACTAACATAGAAAGGAGGCACAACCCCTTCCTGATATTTTCCTTCAATTTTAGGATCAAACAACACCTATGGCTTGTCATATGTCAAGTTGAAAGTATCAGTATCAAAATTTATATTCAGATCTTTTAGGACCTGGTTTCTGTACACTTCTTGGGTTACTAATTCAGCCAAAGTATGTTAATTTTAATCTTTGCAATCTCTCCCTCAAGGCTGAAAGGAACTATTGATTTTGTTTTATTTACATCTGTTTTCTCACTTATGTTTCTTTCAACAATTTTGACTTGCTGAGTTTTATTAGGACTGTCAATCTGGGATGTTTTAATAGGGCCACTAGCAGAGGTACTAGGGCAACTTTGTTCAACATTTGGCTGGCTACTTTTCTCTTTGTTTAAATCTGTCTTCTTAGCCAAAATGTAGGTTTTCTCTGCTGTTTTCTTAGGCTGGTTTTCTGTTTTTTTCCTAACAACAGAGCTAGTGTTTTTGTCATTTGGACTATCTATGTTTCCTTTGCTTCTTAGATCATAGTGTTTGTGTACCTCCATGATTGCATTCTCAAACCCCAATCTATAATCTTCAGACTCCTCATATGTATCTTCCTTTGGTTTTGAGGAGAAGAAACCTTGTTCTTCTTCAGTGAGGAAAACATCATCTCCATTGTTTGATCCAATCAAGTTTACATGGTTTTCTCCCAACCTTTCAATCTCTCCTTCTTCCTCTTGATCTACGTACTTTTGTTGGAAGGGAGGCCTAATTTCTTGGTCATTATCTCTTTGCCTATCTTGATTATTTTCTCTCCTGAAATTCTGATTTCTATTTCTATTTTGGAGGTTGTTTTGGTTTTCTCTTGGTGGCACTCTATCATTCAAGTTTATCCTTTCAAGCATTCTCTCCATTACCTTCACTAAGTTGTCAATTTTGGTATGAGAGGATGAGGTTGAGGGTGCAACATGGAAAATTTTAGGGGCTAATATTCGCAGGTGGGCTAATTTTCCATGATTTTTCCAAAAAAAAGATTCGCCAATTTCCATTTTTTATAAAAATGTTTCGCCCAAATTTTACAAGATAAAATTATTTTACCTTAAAACTCGCCAAAATTATTTAGAGTACATATAAAATCATTATAAATTTTAATAATGTTACAAATATATCAATAAATTTTTTATAGTTTGCATATTAGGGACTAGTGATATTCGCCAATGTTTTGAAACTTCAAGATAATTTTCCATCCTTAAAATTTTCCCTGGGGTGCAGAATCATCTCTATAAGTTACCCTCTTCTCTGATCTCATCCTAGCTCTTTTCTTAATTAAGTTTGCTTCTACACTCACAGCTCCCTTCTGCATGTCTTCTCTCCCTTAGTTGATAGGTCATATTAGCGTCGAAGCCTTCAGGATATTTTACTAAGGCCATGCCTTGGGGGGGTTTCATGTGGGGTGGGAGAGCATTGTAGATACTGTTAAACCTGGTGGATTAATCATGAACACTCTCTCCCTGATTTCTTTTAAGACTGTTATACTCTGCTAATATTTGGAGAGGGTTGCTTTTGAGTTCCCATTTTTTTATAAATTCTTGATGCAAAGAGGGAAGGTCATTGATGCTATTAGGAGTTAGGCCTTTAAACCACTTCTTTACTTCTCCTCCTAAACTTTGAGCAAATATTCTCATCTTTATGGTCTCATCTTCTATTTCCATATAATCAAAAGCATCTTCCATCCTATCTACATGTTGTTGAGTCATGGTAGATTATTTTCCAGTGAAATGGGGAATTTTAGACTGATAGTCATTTGGTAAGGGAGCCATCGGTTGTGGTAACACTAATGGGGCATACCATGCTGCCATGGCTGGAAAGAAAGGTGGATTTATAGTGGGTGGATTGATAAGAGGGAAAGTGGGCTGAAATGGAGTGTTTTGGATAGTGGTGGTATGGATTGGAGTGAAAGAAACACTTGGGCCTGTAAACCGGTTTTGAGCATATTGGTTATGAAAGAGGCTAAAGTGGTGAAGAAGCTGTGAATCAGGAGGAGTAGAAGGTGAAGCTTCTCTACTAAAGCTCTATTGCAAATCTGCAGTTTCAAGATCAGTTTGGTTTAAATCACTTTGAGATCTGGTTCTAAAGATGTTCTTAGTACGATGTAAGTCAAAGTGTAAATCCTTCAAGACAGCTGTTGTGGAGGTAAATCCCCTCTGCGGACAGAGGCGATCCCTACTAGCCCAGACCGGGTCTAGCAACAATCGTTCATGCTATAGTGCAGGTTCCTAATTGCAAATAAACCAACTAGCGATGAAGGCTTACCTGGAATCCAACGCTGTTGCTTGTAGAAGAGGTAGCGCTCCCGTTCCTTAGCTCTGGCAGATCACGATCCCCACGATTTCCATGATAGGACACCTGCACACGCGAGAAACAAAACAAACGCAAGCGTAAAATCCAGTAGATGCAATTATATGTCAGTCATAAAGGACATAACTCATCATCATAAACGACAACAAGAGTGGAACCATAACCAATAGTCGTTTATTATTAATCAATCAAAGGAAGAATACAACCATAGTTCTGACGCTGAATTCTCCTTCGGCGGGTCGCCAGCAGAACATGTCTTGAAAAGCCTGTCAAGGATGGGACAAACCTCTCTCTTCGGATCTTGACAATAGTCTCCTTTCTTGGATTTGGCCTTAAGGGAATTATGGAGGCTCTTGCGGCATAAGGATCTTGGGAATTTGGGAACTTGAAGACTAGCTTGCAATGGAGATGGGAAATCTTTTATAGATGGAGGAAGGGGATTTGGGATCCCTATAATCATGGGATTGGCCCTATCCTCAAGGAAGATTCCATGAGAGGTGGCAAACCACTTCCTCTACATGGAAATCCGGAGCCAAACCTCCCAACTCAAGATAGATACCAGTTCATGAATTGGTTAGGATGAAACTTCCGCCATTTATTTTTTAAAAACACTCCTTAAATTGGCTGGCGCGAGTGCGACTCTGGGACAGAGCGCCAATTGGCGCGACCTCTTTGAAGGATTTTCCCCATTGGCGCGGGTACTGAACTGTCTGCCCGCGCCAATGCAAAAAGGGTCATTTTTAGGGTTTTTCACAAGGAGATGTCTTCAGGGCAATGAAAGCTCTTGTTCAGAGGGATGTCATGAAAGTGGTTTCAAGCCATATCACTGATCACAGGTCATGAAATGAGCCCTCCAATGTGCGGGACGGGGATTGCAGGGACGGTGAAAAATTACTGTGTAACAGATGCCCCCTAAAGCATGAGGCCCGAGAGAGAGAGAGGGGTGAAATGCTTTACGAGAACGTGTCCAACTGAAAACACCGCCGTTGGAAAACTTGCATAGAGAAGTACAACTGATATCTCAAATACATGATATATATGCGGCATGGGCACAACCATCCATAACAGAGTATGTAGTAAACCAGATCCGAGGCATGGACGCAGCCATCCAGTGAGGATCGACAAATAGACTCAGGTATGGTCGCAGCCATTCAATCAATGAGTCATGTAACTAATCATAATAATCCGCAAAATCACAGCCTGGATTATAACAGACAGGAATCCAGGGTCTTACACTCCATCTTGACCCAAAAAAAGTACAAGTTCAAGCATGTGAATGAGTGAGCTGAAGTCGAACATGCAAGAACATCGTCTGATTACCAGCCAGTGATGAAAGCTATTAACAGATGCGAGAGGAACCACCAATAATGACAATGGCCCTCAAGGTACTATAGGTAAAATCTACGGCATGTGAATCAATAAGCTGGCGTCGAACACCCGTAGAATCACTCAATCGGAGGCCAATGATGAAAACCTCATGTCAAACGCGAAGAACTTGCCATTGAGGCATGCAGGCTCCAAGGTACTAGAAGGGAGTCTCTAGACCATCTTCTTGGATAATGAGTTGAAGTCGACAGGAAGTGACCTTGATCGAAGGTGGGCCATAGTGTTTCCCACATCATCGACGTGAGACAGAGGAATATAATGTCTTTTGTGAACCATGATCAGATGAGAATCAGAGGAAGTTTGGTACTTGCAGAGGTCAACTTCTCTTGAACATATAAACGACACGACAGTGGACTTGGAAGTATTTGACATCAAAAGATTAGAGGTCATAGTGACGAGGCAAAGAGAAGATGAGAGGTCAAAAGGGATTACCCAAACCCACGGAGGCCAGTGAAAAACGAGATGAGATGTCCCCAACCCGACACGAATGCAGACAAGTGCCATGTTCAAGAGCGACATACTGCCGACACGACAATGATGTTGGTTCCATTTTCCCCACCATTTCTGGCGAGTACCTCTTTATTTTTACACAAGCATGAAGAGGATACCATGTGCTTGCTGTATAAGCCCATCCTAGTACATTTAACGAGCCCTAGGAAGGAGGAACTCGAATACCGTCATTACGACTGAATCCGATGTCATCAGGGTTTAACGAGTTTGACAAAGGAAGAACTCAGTGTCTTTTCATATTTAGAGAGTCTGAAAAGACAGTAGAAAAGTAAGCTCCAACGGTCCCTTTTCGTAAATAGTTCCTCAGACCCGAAAAGGTAGAAAACAATATTTGAGAAAACCTCCTAGTCGCGATAGGCTAGGGTATTCCTTTTTCGTAAATAATCTATCCCAGCCCGAAAAAGGGGTAAACGTATACTGGGTAGATGTCGTTTTGTGGCCAATTTAACGAGATCAAAACAACAAGGGACTCGGTAATCTTTTCATGTTTATAGAGTCAGAAAAGAGCTGAAAGTTGACTCCTCTTCACAGAGCAGGTGAGTATAAAAGCGCATCTTCCCAGTTCATTGTGGTGAAGCTCTCTCCATAACCAAGTAAAAGATCAAAGAAAGTGGCTAACAAGACCACTCATCGGCGGTTCCTCAAGCAGACAGACAACCAAGTGAGCATGATTGTCCAGCAGATAATAGCTTGTTAGATGAAAACAAAATATCAGCAAACAGTGATAAAAATGGCAATCAGAGGATAAAATGGGGATGGACTTCTGACATTCTACAAACTGAAATCCTGGGGACATCATGGGGGATTGGTTTCATTTTTACACAAGCTTGAAACAAAGATAAACACATACTTGAAAAACACTTCAGTACAAGCTTGAAAGTGATAATAAACTATGCTTGAAAAAGTAAGCATGCCCCCAGCATGGTGACTCAATTCAAGGTACATGCCCCCCAAGCTTTAGTCCATATGAAAAGCAGATGGAGTGAATGTTCAAGTTACGATATCATAGAAAGACTCAACTGGGATTTCATGAGATCTAAGCAAAGACTCGAATTGAAGGAGAACATGTTTCATTATTTTAACGAGGTTGACACATTAAAAGAACTATCCTCAGAGCTAATTCATTTTTTAAACGAGGTTGACACAGAAGAAGAACTATCCTCGAGACACCTTATTTCATTTTTTAAGGAGCTTGACACAAGACAAGGAACTCTGCTCCGAAGACCTTGTTTCATTTTTAAGCAGCTTGAAACAAGAAAAAAAACTATGTCAACGACATTTTATTTTTAAGGGCTTGTGAGAAAACATTAGGGGAATTTTGAAGTTAAAATGGACTCTGAAAAATTTAATAAAATGAAAACTTTATAACAACAAATAGGATTCAAGATGATGATGTCATCCATAATGGATGATTCACCATTTTTGGAGTTAAAAAGTAAAAATATTAAAAAATAATAAAATAATAAAGCTACTTTTTCAATTCGTATTTTAAGCTTATCTCCCAAAATTTTTACTCAAATTTCGAGCGGGAGTACTCGTTGGATGCGGAATTTAATTCCTCATCCAAGGAGTACCCATGTTGCATACTTTCGATGAACTCTTCTACACGAAAAATGAGAAATACATAAAAAACGTGATTGTAATCACGTTTTTTATGTATTTCTCATTTTTCGTGTAGTAGGACCCATCTAAAGTATGCAACATGGGTACTCCTTGGATGGGGAATTAAATTCCACATCCAACGAGTACTCCCGCTCGAAATTTGAGTAAAAAATTTGGGAGATAAGTTGAAAATATGAATTGAAAAAGTAGTTTTTTCATTTTCCCTCTAAAATTTGATGATGTCATCAAATCTTATTAGATTTTTTCCACTATTATTTTATAATTTCTGGAATTATTTTAGACCTCAAAATTCCTAATGACCCGAACTATCTTTCAGGCCGGGTTCGGTTTCATTTTTTAAGGAGCTTGACACAAGAAAATGAACTATGCTCCGACAACCTCATCATAATGAAAAAGAAGTCATTGCTTCCAAGAGTTCCACTCCCGATGGAAGGAAAACATCCTGGAAATCAGGACCCAATGCCCCCAGCACCTGATGCACGACAGCATCATCACTGAGCACAGGCACAGGGTAGGTAGCCACATAGTTGACTTGCGGTGGGGTAGATACAACAGGTGGATAAAAACCAGGAAGGGATGATGGCGGGCCAGCTGCCACATCAGGACCAAAGAACGAAAGTTGATCAATGGTCACGATCCGTCCTTCATGCGGAAAACAGACCACACGAAAAAGGGAGGAGACAAGCGCTCCCATGGCATAGGTGTAATCGCGCCCCAAGAGAAAATTAAAATCCAAGGGGCCTGGAACAACCATCATGTCCATATGGATGGTTTTACCTCCCAAAGTAACAGGTAACCTTGGAAGGATCCCCAATGGTTGACTATTTCTTCTGTTAAATGCCAACAGATTCTGCGTAACAGGCGCAAGCGGCGGCGAGCCAAAAGCTTGCCAAGTAGTTGAGGATAGAACACTAACATATGCGCCTTCGTCTATAATGGTGCTGGGTACGACCAGAACAAAAGCCTGTACTGTGATCTCGAAAGGCACATAAGACGGAAGGCGGTATCCTGTGAATCGATTCCAATCAAAGGAAGCGACCAAACTACTCGGAGGGGCTACCATCGAATCGAGATGGTCTTCCCCTAGTGTTACGGAAGAAGAAGGAGCATCCTCCACGACCTCCATCTCGAAGGTGGGAGGGGTATCCTCCGGGACCTCCATCACAAGAGGCGGAGGAGCAACTTCTTGAGATACGGGGACAAGAGAATCTTTCTCCAAATTCGAGGAATCTAAAGAAACAAGAAGAACCTGAGGGGGATGAGATCCACTCTCAACGGAAAAGACCTGGTGCACCGCAGATGGGGCCAGTTCAACCGATCCCACAACCAATGGTTGGTCGGGGATGGATTCCTGAATTTGAATTTCCGAGGGAGCAGGATCAACCAAGGATGACTCTTGACCAACCGTAGGATCAGCTGGTGGAAGACTCAAAGAAAGTTGTTTGTAACCAGCGGGAAGGCATGGTGTAGAAACAGTTGGTTTGTCCAACACTCGCTTGGCTTCATCCATATAAGGACAAAGGTGAATGGCATGGTGCCCTTCACACAAATTACAGGGATTGGTAATCTTACCCTGCTTCTTAGGAGCCTTACCAACACTAGTTGAAGACGTGCCCCCAACTTGACTCCCGGAAGCCAAAGGCAATGGCGGACGACCGCTGGACCATTCTTCAAGCACCTTGGGAATGCCAGGGTAGTCTCGAAGAATATGGTCTCCCTTGCACAACATGCAAGGGAACTTGACTTTCTGCGGAGGGTTGGGAGGTTTATCGACGGAAGGCTTCTTAGGCGCAATCGTCGCAGAGCTAGCCTCTCCTTTATCGGACTTCTTCTTCTTTGTCTTCTTCTTCTTCTTCTTAGCCACCTGGTTACTAGAATCCAGACTTTCACCAGGCGAAGTAGAAGAGGAGGATGCAGAAACAGGCGAAGAAGGGGAGAGGTCCACCTTAGAATCAACATGATGTTGTTCAGGCGGAGGAACCGATTGAACAGTAGTCGGAACATTCGAGACCACAGAGGTTGAGAAAAAACAAACAGGCAACCCAACAGTTAACCCAGGAAGGGACAACGTTGCCATATAAGGAGCGCCAACATTCCCAAAAGGAGGAAAATGACCAGGATTCCCATCAGAGGGGATTCCTTGGTTGGTGAACTCCGGAAAAGTTGCCTTCAACAACTCAAAATCGCACACGGGCTAAAAACCAAGGCACACAATCAAACGACCAACAAGAAAATTCTAACAGGGCGTGTGATCGTAGGTGATTTATTTTACCACATTGAAACTTAGAAACTTCACCGTTTCATTTTTTAAGAGTCGAGAAACGGATGAAAGGTGACTCTATCTCTTTCAGTTTTGAAACAAGCGTGAAAGGACAAGTGCTTAGTGATATTTTCAAATTTAAGGAGTTAGATAAGATCAAAATGACTGCTCAGGAGTACTAGGCAAAGGGTGAACCAAATAACCGTGAACTGCAATATACACCTTGGTTTCAAAATGAAAGAGAAATCAACCAAGGACTTAACGTACGTGCAGGCAATCTCCCCGAATGTTGTGTCCGGTGTATCACGGGTATAGGGCGGCAGACTCGGCTTCCTATGGATAAAGGATAGAAACCTAGTGGGGTCTCCCTTTATATACGCGACGGTACGGGGAGCACAAGTCCGCACTAGTGCTGTCTAAAGCCAAGAGGCGAATGACAGCTACTAGGTTTTAAGACGTCGGAACACGTCTCTAGCCTAGACCACTAAATGTTGCGTTAATGTTTCAATGCTACCTTAGTGTAAATTGAATAAATTTTAATGTTTATCTTCAATTATGTTTCGGTTTCAAGGCCCTACCGTATGTCATCTGACAATCTCCTATATGTAGCTATATGAGAAAAGAAAAATTTTCAATTCGATGAATGCTATCTAGTTAAGGGAGAGCTTCAAACAATGATTCAACAAACAACAACACTGTAAACGAAATTTTTCCAAACTAGATGACTTTCACTATCCAAAAGTCATTTCAAACATTCAACGATGCGAATAATGCAATGTAATCTATGCAAAATCCTCTTTTTCGAAACTATGAAATTGTAATCTATGCACAATTTCCTTTTTCTTTTCAAATGATAAGAATGCACTCAATGCATTTTTCGATGAAATGAGAATCTAATTAATGCATGCTTTCAATGAAAGAGAATGCACTCATAGCGATTTTTAGCTTTCAATCATTAAACAATGTGATCTAAGTTCAATGATAAATCTCAAAAATACTTTTCAATGCAATGTGATCTAATTCATTTTAACGAAAAGGACACTTTGAGACGAAAACTAAATAAACGCAAATCTTCTTAATGAAGGATGAACGCAAAAGAGATGTAAACAAACACTAAGAATGCAATCGTTGTTTTAAACACTTTGTAACGAAATCCCTCAAAAGACATCAAGACATATGAGGTCAAACACAAAGAGGACTTCCAAAGAAAGAGATCAAAACAAGGCATTCATTCCCTTTTACATCAAACAATCATGGAAAGAAGACATTTCAAACAATGAACAATATAATCTATGCTCCTATAGTGAAAAGACCAGAAGGGAAAGACACACTGGTCAAGGATTTAGAGAAAAAATCTCAATTTTCATACACCCTGAAATTGGCACGACTTTATCATTGACAACTAGTGCTAACTGGCGCGACTTGCTCACAGACAACTAGCGCCAATGCCCAATTGGCGCGGGTTTCTAACTGACAACAAGCGCCAACGCCTGAAAATGAAAAAAAAAAAAATTTCTCCCAACCAAGACCAGACTCACCACTTCAAGCAGGATCTAAAACAAACCCAGAAGCAAAGTACTGACTAAAAGAAACTTCCAAACAAGGGTAAACCCTAGCACCGACAGGAGATGGCGCGACTATCTGGCTATAATCCGTGCCAGCCAGGGAATGGCGCGAGTGATGAACTAGCAAACTGCGCCAACTGGCGCGACTGTCAGGGCTAAAATCGCGCCAATCAAGCCAACTATGAAAAGGTGAAAATTCGGAAAAGCAGAGGTCAGATCTGATCCTCTGGGGCTGAACCAAAAGCCAAACACAAAAAGAGCCAGCCAAAAGAGCCGATCAAGCAATCAGAATCGAGAAACAACCGAAAAGACAAGATAATACTCCAAGTGTTCAATTCATAAACTAAACCGGAGATTGACTGAAGCAGCTTTGATCTACTTCGCTAATGAAGAGCAATAGTGTTTCGAAGGCTATCTGGCTAACTTTAGGCTCCGTCTGTAGCTTACAAAGAAGAACAACAATAAGCTAGACGATCCCCAGTGGAGTTGCCAATTTGTTGTGAAGGTAAATCCCCTCTGCGGACAGAGGCGATCCCTACTAGCCCAGACCGGGTCTAGCAACAATCGTTCACGCTATAGTGTAGGTTCCTAATGGCAAATAAACCAACTAGCGATGAAGGCTTACCTGGAATCCAACGCTGTTGCTTGTAGAAGAGGTAGCGCTCCCGTTCCTTAGCTCTGGCAGATCACGATCCCCACGATCTCCGTGATAGGACACCTGCACACGCGAGAAACAAAACAAACGCAAGCGTAAAATCCAGTAGATGCAATTATATGTCAGTCATAAAGGACATAACTCATCATCATAAACGACAACAAGAGTGGAACCATAACCAATAGTTGTTTACTATTAATCAATCAAAGGAAGAATACAACCATAGTTCTGACACTGAATTCTCCTTCGGCGGGTCGCCAGCAGAACACGTCTCGAAAAGCCTGTCAAGGATGGGACAAACCTCTCTCTTCGGATCTTGACAATAGCCCTCTTTACGTGATTTGGCCTTAAGGGGAACGAGAAGGTTCTGCAGAGCAAGGTTTCTGGGACCAGAATTTGTGAGATCAGGCTGTAAAAATGGAGATGGGGCAAGCTTTTGCAGGATGATAAAGGGGAGTTGGGATCCCTATAATCATGGGATTGGCCCTATCCTCAAGGAAGCTTCCATGAGAGGTGGCAAACCACTTCCTCTACATGGAAATCCGGAGCCAAACCTCCCAACTCAAGATATATACCAGTTGATGAATTGGTTAGGATGAAACTTCTGCCATTTATTTTTAAAAAACACTCCTTAAATTGGCTAGCGCGAGTGCGACTCTGGGACAGAGCGCCAATTGGCATGGCCTCTTTGAAGGATTTTCCCCATTGGCGCGGGTACTGAACTGTCTGCCCGCGCCAATGCAAAAAGGGTCATTTTTAGGGTTTTTCACAAGGAGATGTCTTCAGGGAAATGAAAGCTCTTGTTCAGAGGGATGTCATGAAAGTGGTTTCAAGCCATGTCACTGCTCACAGGTCATGGAATGAGCCCTCCAATGTGCAGGACGGGGATTGTAGGGACGGTGACAAATTATTGTGTAACAACAACAAGGTTTTCAGGGAGAGATTTGTCCTTAGGATGTTTTTATTAGTAGCTGATTTTCCATCTTTAGAAGTCTGCCACAGAATTCTCTCTGGATTGTCAACTATCATAGGAGGATTAGGGTTTGGATGAGATCAGGTGTTGATCCTATGTGAAACCAGACTGTTTTAAAAAATGAGAGAGGCTAAAGTTTGTTGGAAATGTCTTGAAGTTTTTCCTCTCAGAATGTATTATCCAATATGGGACTAGGTTTTCAATTCCTTTAAGGTTGGTTAACACAGTCCTAAAGAGATCTGGAGACCTAGATGGGTAATAGGCCTACTGGGGCTAATGGAGTCGCTAGGTGGAATTTTTTAGCTTTTTGTGAAGGCAAAATGTTTTATGGTTCCACCACCATGCTTATTATGAAGCCAATCTGAAATATTTTTGGATTTTGTACATTTTAATGGTTGTGAGAGTGTCCTATGTCTGATATTACACTTAGATAAGGTGCTCAAACAAACAGAGTCTACTATATGGCTTACTATCTGATTTTCTTAGAGATTTGTAGGACTAAAGAGTGCACAAGAGTTAGCTAGACTATCATATACTGAATAATTCCCAACGTGATAGCCATTATGTTGGATTCCTGTGTTTTGGTAGATTGGCTAACAAAAAGACAAGGTAGCATCAGAACCAAACTTTAGAGCTCTAGGATCTAGCCCTCCTAGTCTCAGAGATGGATCTCTTAATGTTTTTATAAAGATATGTCTTGAAAGCTTTAGTAGTTAATTTTAGGCTAGTTATGATGTGCAGGGTTGCTTGTTTTGTTTGGTTGGAAAAATGTGTTTCATGTAGTACAGATAGAGCATGGGAATCTACAAGCCATTGGGCAATGAAGTCATGTGAAAATCCAAATAGTTCTGATTGAGAAGGAAGGGAAACCAAAGGGAAAATCTAACTTGGTCGAGGATCTGTTGAATAATATAGGTGAAATGGGATGAATATTAAGGACTATGAGTGAAAAGCAGACTAAACCATTTCACAATGGCTTAAAGGATTCGGGGAACGCCCTATTTCCTCCAGTAACCTCACTGTTTTGGGCTTAATCAATATAAAACTCAAAGAAAAAGAGAAATGTAGACTAAAACCCTCTTAATGGATTATAGGATTTGGGAAATGCCCTATTTCCTCCTATAAGTCCACTTTTTATAGCTTAATCAAAAAGACATACAATTGCATTCAAAGAAGAGGGAACACCTTATACATCTAGGATTGCAATTATAGGGACCTTCAACACAATAATCACAGTAAGAAACAGAGGGTATGATTGAAATATACCTCACTATCAAACTGCAAGCATTAATAATCAAAGGGAGATTTCAGATACAATATTTAGTGGCAAAGAAAGAGGGAACACCTAAACAATCTTTAACACAACTGAATTAACCATTTCTGAAATAAAACAAACTGACTATTTAGGAGAGCTATTAGACTACCCTATCATATTCAGTAGCAGAAAACATATAAACAGTGAAGGATAAACATGTTAGAGGTGCTTCCAAGATACATTTCTCTGCATAAAATTTTTATCCTACTGTAAGCAAAACATTATGGAACAAAGTGGAAAACAAGAAATAACATTAACAACAAGAAGTACTTCACCAAAACTAGGCTCAGGGATCCAATGGTCCAGCCTCCTTCATCAACAGAAAACCAGAGAATTCCACACTCCTTCAGAACACCAATGGTTCTTCAAAGCAACAATATGTATTACTTTAGAAATCACCAAATGCCAACCTTTTACAATGAGACTTCAAAGAGTCTTTATAGAGAAAATGAGAAAATCAGGTGAAGAAAGTTCTAATGAACATCAGAGATAGGAGAAGGTATTTCAAATGCTCCATTTTGTGTCTTAAACATTTCATTGAATTCTAGACAGGATTAATAACTTTGTAGCTTGTTTGAGACCATTTCAATATGGCAGAAATCACCCACAGGGCGTCCTTGAGAGGAAAAACCATATGGAGTGGTACTGTTATCTTCTTGGTGTGAGTTAAATGAAAGAATGGGCTATGAGGACTCCCATACTTCGAAATAACTACTTCTGACAGTTTGTAGTAGCTTTCTTGGTGTAATAACTGCTTGGTAGGCCTTTTGTGCATGGAGATGGGTTATGTCTGTGTCAGTCAACTTCTGCACCAATAACTGCTCTGTTCCTTTGTACTTCGACCTGTTTTAGCCCTATTTATGCTTTAACTTTGCCGATTGCTCGAACTGCTTCTGTACTGATGTTTATCTTCTATGTCGTGTCTTCTGCCACTAGATATGTGATCTCCACCATTTCTGAGTGTTCTGTGTACATGTGGAGGGTTTCGTTGAGCTGGAGGGTTACTGAGGGTTCATGGATATGATCCATTGATTGACACGACCTCTCCCTTTGCCTTGGCTCCCTTTGACGTTGATTCTTGGTCCTGAGATAATTATCGGAGCCTCTATGTCACCTCTAATGACTGTGGAGGAAATTTATGCTTCGTCAGCCGTGAAAACCTGCAAACATGCGACCAACATGTTATGAAATCCTGCGGGCTTGGTTTAGACTGCTTGCAGAGGTTCAAGGGTGGCAAAGGAGTAGTGAGGAAGAATGTGATTGCAGCGGAAAATCGGAAAAAACCCTGGCAGAGCAACTAACCAGGTCAATGGAGGTTTGGGTGCGACGGCGAACAGGAGCCGTTGGATCAAAACAATCAATGCTCGAGATCACTTGGTGAAATTGTTTGAGAGAATAGATGAATGGAAAACGAATGGGGTTGCAATATAATACGAGCCGTTCGATCTCAGAGATCAATAGCTGGGATTAAAAGCGAAGGCAAAGTTGCGGGGGCAGCGGTATGGCAGAAAACTGGGAATGGTTTTCGCAAAATGAAATGGGGGAGAGGCGGTATTCAATTTTGGAACGTGATTCCATACACTGATCACCACGTGGATTTCCCAAACCGTCCATTTCACAAAATTTCTAAGCGTTAAACTTTGGGCGCAAAAATTTTGCGATATTGGATAGCGACCGTCAGATCTAGAGTGTCAAATCGGACGGCGCGGGTTGCACGCGATAGGCAACAATGTGTGCGGGCGAAACATATGGTGGGGCCCGGCGATGACGTGATCTCTTTTGTCGCGGGGTGAACGGCGGTTTAAGTGTGAACCATCAGATCCTACGATCGGAAAACTGAGATTTAAAAAGAAAGCGAATTTTTTGAACAAGGGAAAGCGGGGTAAGTGAATGAGCAGAAAAATGGTGGTCCGATGACCGTTGATCTCTACAGATCGACGATCTAGATTCATTCGGGACCAACGTCGGAAATGGTAAAATAAAGAGAGGAAAAGGTTTTAACGGGGGTTTTTTGGGACCTTTAGCACCTGATTGCGGGGCTAAGGATATATGAGGAAAAGGGCTAAAGCTATAAGCCCTCGGGGGCTTAACTCCTTCATAGTGAAAAATGCTGATTTAAGGCCAAAAATAGGGATTTTAATGCCAAATGAAGTGTTAGTATGAATTCTTCGTCGAAAGGGACAGGGGACAGTGGGGCTGAAGGTCATGATATGCGACACAAGGGAGGAACCAAGAAAAGAAGGATGGAGGGCTATAGTGGGGTGCAGGATAGACTCCATGAATGCAATGATGACTCGACTTGGATGCTCTAAACAAGGGCGACTGTATAGTGTTGCCACACAGTAAAGGCCCCAATGGGGGGTCATAGAAACATGAGTACAAAGTGGGTACTCAGGACGAAAATCAACACGAACATGGACAAGGAAGGGGGCGATATGGTGCCCCAAGTACAAGTGGCGTAAGTGAGGAAATTCGATTTTAAGGAGTGGTGAAGTGACCCTTCGTGGAAAAAAGTGTCTGGGTGAAGTATCAAATCACCAAAAACTAAGTAAAACCCATTTGAGAGCTCGGTGATATCTATCCAGCGGTGCTGACGGTTCGTCAAACGGGGCTACGGTGTGGTCGCGGCAGTCGAAAGAAGAAACATGGGTTCTCTTTTAATGAGGCAGTTTTCCCTCCAAAAGCATTCATTTGCTATTGGTGCTGTGGTGAATGTGGAGAGGAGAGAAGGCCTTAAATCTTGCGGTGAACGTAGCGGACAAACCGACCGTTGGATTCGAGATCTGTCAGTTGGAGGCGAGAGGCCTAACCTTGCTCTTGCATTTTGATGGATTACATTTGCAGTTGAGGGCCCAAAACCCCCCAGAAACAGCCCCTCCTTCATCTCTATGGCCGGGTCGCACTTTTTTGGGGCAAAAAGTACGACCCAGGACGCAGGTATTAGGGCAACAAGTGCGACCTGGTCCAGAAAATGGCAGAAAACTGCGACCTGGGAGATAAGGGGGGTTGGGTGCTGTTTTATGGCTGGGAGTTGGATTTTGGTGAAGTAGGAAAAATGAAAAAACAGATGTTGGCTATCCTTACAAATCCTTACAAATGATGTAAGGGCCTAGCCATAATGAGTCAAACTTCCCATGACCTAGGACATCATGGGCCTGGTCATATACTAGAACAAGGTCGCCTTCGCGAAAAGTGCGAGGTTGGACTTTTCGGTCATACTGAGCTTTGGTGCGTTTTTTTTTTTTGGCCGCTTCCATGGTTTGCAAGGAAACACGGTGGTCTTCGGAGGCACGCTCAAGCATGATAAGTCATTGTTCTAGCGGTGGGGTGTCAGGGAGAAGTTCAACGGCTAGTTGTAGAGAAGGAATTTCACACTCGATTGGTAAGACAACCTCCTCTCCAAAAATGAGGTGAGGAGGGTTATGGTTGGGGGGCAGAGGTGCCCCCAAGCATGGTGTGGTCATGTCAAAATGTATCTAGAAAAATGGGAATCTAAACACATTTTAATGATGTGGTGTGCCATTTGTTCTGGTTATGGTTATGCAGTTTGAGAAAGGAAATGGAGGATTACCAATCTCTTTTGGTACTGCATATAGGGATCAAATGGACTTTAAGTTTCCGAATTGGCATACCTGGTGTCACTATCCCAAAAGGAGGATTTGGAGATAATGAACCGATGCTCTCGTAGAAAAGCTATAGGTTGGTCAACAATAATGTCTAAGAGACTGGGTTGCTGATGTAAGATGAGGGAACGATAAGGGGTATCGTCCCGAGAGTGATCTGAAATGATATGGGACTCTAGAGGTTCTTCTAAATGTGGAAGAATACTGGGTCTAGAGTCAACACGACCAGATACACTAGGAGAGTGGTGGAGAATGGCGTCTCGTGGTCTCTCAAATGTGGGTGCCCCCTTACCCAAACATCGGGTTTTGATGTAATGGCCACAAGGTGGATGTGGTGTCAACGCATGGGTTCGATGTAAGGGGGAATAGATAAAGTCAGGGGTGGGAATTTCTTCCATAATGTCATCATCGTGATAGAAGATGGGGTGACTGGTGGAAGAAGAACCACCTGACATGGTGAAGTGGCCTGAATCATCATCATGAGAAGAGAGGTTCACATGCACATCGTCACAATGGGTGACCGAAGAGTAAGTAGATAACGGATCTACCGATGTTGAGCCCAAGATGACCGCTGAAGGAAGGTCAAGCGAAACAACAGGGGAGGATTCAGATGGAACGTTCCCCAATGGTCTCATGGATGATGACAGGTACAAAATGGTGACTGAGGGCTCCGTTGGCTTAAAAGCGGGGGGCGGAATGTGAATGTCCCCTGGTCCGATCGAAGCGGCCTTGAATTGGCGGTACAAGTCCAAGGAGGAACGGTACTCGTCAAGGCGGGGACAGAGGTGGGTGTAATGGCCGTGAAAATCGCACAAGGCACAAGGGTGGTTTGTGCGCAAGTGTTTGAGTTTTGGGAGGGAGTCGAGGATAGTGACATGGACTTCTGGGAGATCAGAGTCGGGGAATGTCTCGTTGACTAGAAGCTTGAGGTGGGGCAATTCAGGACACATGTGAGTGGCATGACCGACGACATCACACAAAGCGCATCGAATGGCGGGCTTTGGTGGTCGTGGGAGGGTAAGGGATGTCGGGGGGGCCGGATCTTGATGGGTTGCCCCCTTTCGGGCTTTGCCTTTCTTCCCGGAAGCCGTCGCAACAGGAGAAGGGTCCTGTGGAGGTTTTGGGGGCACAGTGGCTATGGAGGAAGCAAGGGGGACCGGTTGACCCGGTGTCAAAGCCATATAAGGTTTGGGGTGACCAGGGGGGGTGGCGGCTGGGGGGTCAAGGTACCAGACCGGAATGCCCAAGGTCAAGTTAGGGAGAGAGAGGGTGGCCATGACGGGGACGGAATATACTCTAGGAGGGGGAGCCAAGAAGGGGATCTGTCTAGCAGGGTAATGACCAGGAGGTACGGCTCCGAGATGGTTAAGGCCAGGGGGAACCGAGCCGGGAGGATAAAGAGGTTCGGGGATACCAGCTGTAGGGGGAGGGCCAGAAGGAGGAGGTCCGGCTGGCTGAGAGGAATGGCTAGGAGTGGGTTGCGGAGGGCGGGGGGGAGGTTGCGGACTAGCCGAGGCAGGCCACTTACGGGTGGCCTGAGATGATTGCATCATGCAAACATTCGACAAGCTGGGATCAGTAACAGAAGGGGGGGGAAGATGAGTGAAAGTACCAAGCAGGGTGGAATATTTATAGACGTCGGGGGAGACACTGGTCAAAGAATCGATGGTTTGCTTGTTGGCTACAGAAGAGATGGTCGTCTCGGAGGAGGTCTGAGACGACGGCTCATGATAAGATAGCTGGTCAATGGTGACTATCTTCCCATTATGCGGAAAAGACATCTTGCGGAAAACCGCGGATGGGACAGCAGACATGGCATAGGTGTAGCTTCGCCCCAATAGAATGTTGTAGTCTAGGGGGGCGTCAATGACTTCGATGTCAACGCAAACAGTCTTACCGGCGAGGGTGATGGGACAGTTACGAAACAGGCCAATGGGCTGGGAGGCATGACCGTCCCACGCTCTAAGGGTGATCGTGGAAGGGGCCAGCTCAGGGGATCCGAGTTGCTTCCAAACCAAAGCGGACATCACGTAGGTGGATGCCCCCTCGTCAATGATACACCGGGAAACGATGGCGTTTCGAATTTTGACTGAGATTTGGAAGGCGACGGAAGGAGGGAGGGGAGGGTGGTCCGATTGAGTGGCGTCGAAAACAATCATCTGGTCGTCAGCAGGATCTACAGCGCCCACGGCAGATAGTAGAGCCTTCGTTTGGGAAGGGCATGACTGGAGGAGTTCCAGTGTGGAAATGGCAGCAGGGGACTGCGCCAAATCATCTACTATGCTATACGACTGAGCGGCTCGACCGGAAGCAGCATTTCGGCGTAATGGTCCCTTTGGAATCTTTGGATGAACCTCACCTTTGGGTTGAGGGATGTGTAAGGGGCCATTGGATGTCGAAAGAGGCTCTGCAGAACCTGAAGAGGGGGGCTCGGGAGCAGACTGAGCAGGAGGCTTGGGGTACTGGCGAGACCGAGTTTGAAGGTTAAGGTCGACGGTTAGAGGCGGATCAGAGTTCATCATGAGGATCTCGTAATTGGAGGAACCAGAAGGGGAAGGTGGAGTGGCCACCTGTCCGTTAGGTGGTTGGGTAGCCATGAATCCCTGCTGTGCATCCACCTGCGCTTGAGGGGGCGGGGAGCGCTGTTGCAGGGGTTGAGAAGGCAAGGGAGGCGAAAGGGCATATGCTGGAGGAGTTGGCGCGCTAGACTGTGGATAAGGGTAATGGTTAGGTTGGGCAACATTGAGGTAAGCAGGAGGTTGGGCAAAAGGATGAGGCATGCCGTATCCTGGATGCATGCTACCGGGAGGGGGAGAGGTGTAGGAAGTAGTGCCCCCTCCCCCAGGAAAACCATAGCTCATGTGAGTTTGAGCGGATGGATGAGAGATGGGTCCAATGATATTGTTGGCGGCATGAGGTGCCCCTGGTGTATGGGCATCATTGGGTGTGGGAAGATCAGGTAGGACAGTAGGATCATAACCTGTCTGAGCGTAGATCAGGTCATACTTTAACGCCATTTGGAGGGCATCTTCTTCGGTTTGAGGAAAATGGGATGCGACATCTTTCCCGATAGGGGACAAAAGAGATCTAAGGAACCAGTCCATGTATACACGGTCTTCGAAGGGAGGAGATTGGCATAAGCTCCGTCGTCTTCGCCATTCCTCGACATGGGTAGAAAGGCGGGTCGAAGAGGTTTGCTTGAAGGAAGTCAAGAGTTCGATACCAGTGTCATAACGAAGGGGAAGCTGGAAGTAAGATAAAAAAGCCCAGGCAAGAGTTGCAAAGGTGGTATGGGAGGAAGTGGGTTGATCAACATACCACTTAGAAGCTTCGCCTGTAAGCGTGCGTTGGAACAATCGAAGACGAACAGAGTCATCGGTAATGGAGGTAGATGAACACCACATGTGGAAAGATCGAACATGATTTGAAGGATCTTCTCCAGCACGACCTTCAAACTTTGGGATGCCGGAAGGGAGCTTTGTCGGCATAGCGGGCCAACTAGCGTCATGATGTATAGGGTCGTTTATCAACCGGTCCAGATCGGGGAGGCTGAGGCCTGCCAAGAAGGGGAGCACGGGTGAAGCCGAGGTAGTTCCTGTGGTGGTTCTGCTAGTAGTAGTCCCGGCATTAGGGCCGGGATTCCCGCTAGTGTTAGGCCCTGGACCAGACATAGTGGAGGTGACAGGGGGGAGAACCATAAGGAAAAGGAGAACCCAAAGAATCAGAGAAGGACTGGCTCGACGATGGTGGGACGGAGCAGGTCGATCGACCGGAGACTGAGGGTGAAGGCCAAGGAGGCTCCGGGAAAGGTGCCTTGGGGGCGCAATGATGACAGGAAGAAGGAAACCGACAGGGGCAGAAAGAGACAGAATCAATTTAGGTCAAGGGCAGAAAAGGTGCAGTGACGATTGATTTTAGAGTCTTTGCCTGGCGGTGTTAACCAGGCGCTTCTTCACTTAGGGTCAGTGTGTGGCGTGCGTTAATTTTAATTTTTAAACCCTTTCCGTTGTGAGAGCAAGAAAAAAGTGTGCTGCGTAGCTGAAAATAGACCTACAGAGAACAGAATAAAATGCTGAAATAACAGAAAAACAACGGCTACTTGTGCATCTATCTAACCCAAGAAGGTGGGTCTCTCAAAACTATGCTGAAAAGAAAGGGAAAAACTATGTAAACACACACAAAAAGAGCTCAACAGATCTAGGGTCGAAAGGGACAGGGATCTGGAGGATAAAGCTGCAGGAAGGAGGTGCAGATCACAGCCAAGAGGCAGAGGCAAGGTGGCTGGAAAAAGGAAGGAAATCAGCAAAAACCGGAGGGGGCAAGGCGGAGGCCTTCAAAGTGGGTCCAAACAAAATGACAAGAGGTGATTTGAAAGGAAAAGAAGCTGATTTCAATGGATCTGAAAGGGAGGTAACAGATCGGGAAAAGAGGGGGCTGAAGCTCTGAAACCGACGGCTGAAACAGCAAAAACTCTTCCACAAAAAGTGGAGGGTACTAAAGCCCTGAGTGGCGGGGTTCCCACTTAGATGAGTAAAAAACAAGATCGTAACTTGGTCAAGGCTGGCCGAGACAGAGGCTCGGAAGACCCCGGCGTAAGCCGCGCGTAATCCCGAAAAATTGCGTAAAAAATAAGCCGGAAAAAGTCAGTCGCAAGCGGCTGACCCGATCCGAGTTGAGGTCACGTGAAACAGTTGAAAGTGCGTCCGTGTCGCAGTTTTGGGCCAGCAGCGACTCCCCCGTTCCTGGCTGTCTCTAAGCAGCATTTTCCGGGTGCTGTCGTCTGGCTATACTGTGTCGCTTACCTGCGCAATAGGGCCAGAAACACACGGAAGTTAGAAATTTTAGGTTTTTAGGGTTTTATGTGAGAAAAATGACATGAAAAGAGAAAAACTAAGGAGCTAAAAAAGAAGCCCTAGGGCCTGAAGTAGCTGGATATGCAGGAATATGAAAAACGACAGCGGTCGTAATTTAAAACCCGTGTGGAGTCGCCATTTGTTAGTATGAATTCTTCGTCGAAGCGTACGAAAAAGAACCACTTTAGCTACGCATAACTAATAGCCCTAACAACAATAGAGGCTGCCAAACATCTTCAGATCTGCGATTAGTAGTTAAAATGCTGCAACAAACAGATCTATAAAATGGAAAGACATTAAGCAGTAAAGTAAAGAGTTTGCTCCATGCATCCAACAGACAAGACAAGAACACAATTTTTGAATGAATTTTTATATTACAGGGCACCTGGGAGGAAACAAGAAGGCGTATCCAGATCTCCTCAATGGGATGGGTTCTTTGTAGTCCTCAGCACTTCAGATCTAAGCTTTCTCTCTCTTGTAGATGTAGAAAACCCAATGTAGAAGGTAGAGCTCAATGGGAGCAAAATGGCGGAAAATGAGACCAAGTGTATAGATCCAGAGTGATCTAATAGGCAACAAAAGGTGAAGAATGAAGGGGAAAACCCTCCTATTTATAACAAAATATTGGGTCATTCTAGATCTTGGTGCATGATTAAAATAATGTTAACCAAATCTAGATCTACCTCTATGGAATATTTTATTATTATTTGTTGGAGGGAAAGGGACTTTGACTTGGGTCAAAATCCCTTGATTAGTGAAGAATAAATAAATAAATGATTTATTTATCCTTTTAAGGAAGTGGTCGAGATATAATCAAATAAATAATGATTTATTTAATTAATAGTGGTTGATTTGTCATATTTAACAAGGAATATTATTTAAATAATTATTCCTAGAAAATAATAAGATAACTATGGGTGTATCTCATTAATTTCTTTGTTTTTGGGTTAAACATGACTGGGAATAATAATTAAATTGTGGTTTAATTAATTATTCCTTTTTTGGGGCTCCTACCAGAATGAGAAGCGCTTACTAGGGGTAAAACCAAATCTACATGTACTGGGTCCATCTAATGATAAAAGGTTAGATGACCAAAAAATGGTGTAACACTCAAGACTTTGTAGACCCTCAGTAACAACTTTGGAAACCATAGAATGACATAATACTTCCCTCTCCTTGGGAAAAGGTAATGAAGAAACAACCCACTCAGGAGTAATCCCAGGTACCTCCTCTCCACCCTCATATGCTGAAATGATCAGAAAGAATCCATTGGAAAACTCTTTCTCCTCGGAGCATGAAACATTTGAGAGGCCTTCGAAAAGAGTGGGAAGAAAATCACATAAAGAATCCAGGGTAGAAGAAGTAGAATGAAAAAAAACTCAAGGAAGTCAATCCACAATCGAAATTTCCATCGGGAGAAATTCCAGAACAAGGCCTCCCAAGGGAGGAGCTACCAACCCCTTCACCAGTAAATAATGAAATTAGTCTGTTGGAATTTGAGAGGCTTGGGGAACCCTATGAAAGCTGAAGCTATCAAATAGCTACTGAAGATGGAACCTCCTAAAATCCTCATGCTCCAAGAGACTAAAATCAAAGGGGACACCCTTCTTGACATCAGCAAATCAAAATGGAAGAAAAATGCAAGGGAAGGTTGTAAGTGCAAGGGGCTTCTCAGGTGGAATTTTCACTCTTTGGTCAGAGGAACAATTTCATTTAGAGAACTCCTTCGAGACCCAACACTGGATTTTCACTGAGATAAGGCACTCCACAAGTAAGTTAAGCTTTTATTTTTTTAATCTTTATGTTCCTATGTTGTACACTAAAAAAAGAGATTGTTGGCAATCTCTTTCTGAATTTTTAGGTCTTCACTCTCCCAAGAACATCATATTAGCCGGAGACCTAAATATTGTCTTGGAATTGAAATAAAAGAGAGAAAGCAGTAGTAGTAGGGACCAAATGCTCCCTAAGGTGGAATACCTTGTACTCCAATGGGATGTCCTGGACTTTAAACCAATGATAGGAATATTCACTTGGTCCAACAACAGAGTAGGGGAATACCACATCTATGCTCACCTTGACCGGTTTCTTGTAAAGAGTTTGTTCCAGCTAGAATAGAGGCTAATTTCCTCCAAATCCTTCCCAAGCTAAGCTCTAATCATAAGGCTATCATGCTCCTCTTGTAAGAGGAAGAAAACTTGGGCCCTATCATGTTCCAATTCAGCCCTCTCTAGAGTGAGAGAGATAGGTTTCTCGACATTGTTCATTTGTCTTGGTCCAAATATGTCATTTAATACCCAAGCTATGTGTGGGAGAAGAATCTCCAGGCTACAAAACACATGCTAAAAGAGTGGATTAGAAATCCCACAAATACCCCAACCAGTCGGAGAAAAGAAACAATCCAGCTGTTGGAAGAACTACAAATGGAAATGGAAAAAAGAGATAGCACCTCTATGGAGCTTGAAAAGGAACAAATTGCACAAAGAAACTCCTATCGCTCTTTTCGTACTGAAGAAGAATATTGGAGGATTAAGTCCCGCAGCCTGTGGCTAAAATCTGGAGACTGAAATACTTATTTCTTCCATTGATAATACAGAGCTTGCTCTCATGCAATCACATCACAAAAATCACCAATCATGAAGGGTCGGTCTACACCAGAGTCTCACTTCCAAAATATTTAATATAAAAGAGAGTGGTAGCAGTGCAGAGGATGCAAAGGACTTCCTCTCTCACATCCCCTCCCTTATCAGTAGAAAAGGCAATAATAACCTCATGAAGCTTTTCCCTGATGAAGAAATTTGCAAATTCATATGGTAAATGTAACTAGACAAGGCCCCTGGGCCTGATGGTTTCTCAATCCATTTCTACATAATCTGTTGGGGCATTATCAAATTCGATTTGCTGAGAATGATCAAAGGTTTCCAACATAAATCTAAGGTGGTAGGTGGCAGCAATTCCACCTTCTTAGCCTTAATCCCTAAAGAGGTGAACCCCATATCCTTTGAAACATTCAGGCCCATCTCCCTCTGCAACACTTCGTAAGAAATTCTACACAAGCTCCTAGCCAACATAATCAAGCCATTGCTAGGGAATATCATCTCCCCCTCTCAAGGTGGGTTTGTCAAAGATAGACACATCCTCGATAATGTCATACAGGTACAGGAAGAAATGCATTCTAGCCATCAATAGGAGTGAGGGATGATGATCAAGCCTGACATGAAAAATGCCTTTGACAAGGTTAAGCTCTAGTTCCTCTATAAAGTCCTTCTTACCCTTGGGCTATCCTCTGATTTCGTTAACCTGATCAAAGCCTGCACATATAAGCCTTGGATTTCCTCGCTTGTCAATGGTAGACCTGCTGATTTCTTTCAAGCTTTGAGGGGATTAAGGCAAGGCTACCCTCTCTACCCATTCCTGTACATCCTAGTTGAAGACACCCTCAACATAAAACTAACAACAGGAAAGCACACAGGGATAGTTCTAGGCATAAGAGTGCCGAAAGGTTTGGATGCAGTTAACCACACTTTATTCATAGATGACTCTCTTTTGTTAGTAGGTGTCTCCATGAGGATCACAACTGACATAAAATATATTCTCGATAGATTTTGTAATGCATCGGGTGCTCTCATCAATGATAGGAAGAGTGTTGTGTTTGGGTGGAACACTGACCATCAAAGCATCCACAAAGTCGTGCCTCACTTGGGGCTTCATTGGACATGCAAATTGGGAAAAAATAAAATACCTTGGGCTTCCCTTAATGTTCAGAATTAATAAGAATGTGTTGTGCGGCTATGTCATATGCAAATTAAAATAAAAATCGCTTCTTGTGGAGGCCACTGGCTCACCAATTCCAGAAAATTAATCCTCATCAAATCTGTTCTCTCGACCTTGCCAATTTATTAGACCTCCTTTCCGCTGGCCCTCAAGTCAATTACTGAACAAGTTTCTAAGCTTATATGAGACTTTCTCTGGCATGGTGGAAAGGGTAATCAAAATAAATTTAATTTGGTCAACTCGGATATGGTAAAACAACCCATTCTAGAAGGTGGTCTTCAGATCAGAGACCCCTCATTTGCAAATATTTCACTAGGCTGTAAAATCATGTGGAAGTTATAATATGATCCTAAGCATCTGGTTAGCCAAATCCTAGAAAATAAGTATGTGATAGGAATTCCTTTGAGAAATTTGTAGATCGAAAACACCTCAAAAGGCTCGCTGATCTGGAATCTCTACTGGAAAGGAAAAAACTTCTTTCAAAAACACCTCTACCACATTCTAGGAAATGGGAAAAAATTTCTGTTATGGCAAGGCAGTATAATGAGACAGCTAACCCTTGCCAATTCTGAATATTTAAGAGGGACCCATGATTTTATCACACAGCAAGGCATCCTCAGACTTCAAGACATATCCACATTAGATGAGACTAGGAATTGGCTCTCCTGGTCCTTTCCCAGATTCCCTGATCACCTGCAAAACCAACAAATCATGCTCAAAGATGAGCTAGCTGACTCAACTCCGATCCACAAGCTGACTCAAATGACTAATTTAGTCCATGACTAAAATAAATGATTAGATAATAAGTGAAAAAATTAATAATGATTAACATAAATGACTACTATAGTCCAAGAATAAAAATATGACCAAATAATAAGTATAAAAAGTATATGAATTAGTCAGTTATGTTAGTAATTTTTAATTGTGTCACTCTGAAAAAGAATAATTTCAATTTTGATATTGAAGTGTTTCATTTCACTACGGGGGTCTATCAATCCATCTGCAGTGTTCAAATTTAGAGAAAAAGGGGTCTCTGAATCGATCTACAATGTCAAATTTGTGAATACCCTTCAGTCTCTTAATTTTAACACTGCATATGGATTCAGATATTCTCAATCTCAGTTTGACTTTCCTTCATCATCAAGGCTAGGCTCTCCTTCACCAGTTCATCCAAGGAGGGTGACGCCAATGGCACTTGAGATGAATGACAAGAAAAAAAACAAACTTGAGAAAGTCGTAACTTCTGAAAGCCATAAAAAAGTCACAACACATTGCATATCTTTCTCTGATCTCTCTAAGAATGAAATGGAAACCTAATTTAAAGCTAGAGAACCCCAAGAACATTTTTTCCGCCCCGCACAAAAGGCCTCGAGCCCTGGGCTAGACAAAACTAGAGGACCCGAACAATGCACAATTGGAGCAGGGGTTAGGGCCTCTAAATCACTAAATGATTGCCCTATAAAATTATTAACTTTTATTTATAAAGATTTGGTAGTCCTGAAAAATGAGGCATGGTGACCTTTCGATCTAACTTCCAAATGTGAATGGATAAAATCCTTGTGACTAGCCCAAATATTTTGAAAACCCCCTCCTCCAATGCACAATCCACTAATTCCTCCTCCTTCATGTGGGTCTGATAGTAAGAAACCAACATCTCATCTGAAAAACATATTAGATGAGTAGTTTTGTGTCTTCAAAGAGTTTATCAGGACGACTATGTATGTACTTAAAAAATACACATCATGTGAATAAAATTCTCATGGTTATCATTTAATCTTATTTTTCATTTTGACAAGGATTTCAGAGACTGACATTGTCTAGATCTCATTCACTCTTCATCAAAACTACGCCTCACCCTAGTCAAAAACTCCACATCCCTTTCTCTTCCTGCAATTTTTCCATGGGCCTATAGGGTTTCTCCATAATTATTGAATTCCTCTCCAATGGTAGAGATGTTTTGATGTCCTCTTTAACATTTTGACTCTGTAAAAAAAAAAAATTATAACTATAACTATAATTAATAATTAAACCTATATAGATCCATCTTAACTTTAGATATACCAAGCTCTGAGACAAAGGAATCAAATATTTCTTAAAGCGAAAACCTCTCTTTTAGAGTGAACAAAAAATTGATCCCTCTCGGTCTGAAATTAAAATGGATCTACACTCATCATATACAATGAAATAAATTAAAAAATTAAAAAAACAAAATAATTTTCAAATTCAATTACCTTTAGTTTTGAAAAACATTAGACCATTTATAACCATTAATAACATTAAAAGGTCTAAGGTCTAACCTTTAATAACTTTAACAAAAATTAAAACATTTATTGTTATTCAAATGATATTTTTTTTTGTGTAATAATAATGATAATGGTAAAAGTTTTGGGATTTTCATTGAATTTAATTTTCCAGATCACGCGTATGGCCAAGGAGGATTGGTGGGAAAAACCAATTAAATGATAATAGTCACAGGGGTTGATTATACATGATTTTCTACATTTTTCTGAATCGATTCTCTGCATATGCAATGCTAGTAGATTTTTTTTATTCCATGGATGTTGCCATCAGATTGCTTCGGCTCCTCAAGACAATTAGTAGCTTCAGTAACATCTGTCCCCAAGTCGAAACAATGACCGACAAGTATGTCTCGGTTTAACTTGCAGGTTTTTTCTTGTCCTCCTCTCGTACTTACAATTCTTATAACTAGAAGACCGTAATATATATGGTACTAATCACTACAAGGTCGATAGGCCAGTAACAAGATTTAGGGATCTTTCTAACTGCAAAGACTGATTTCTTTGAATGTGTGCTTCAATTCTAATGTATCATCAACTAATAGTAAACCCTAAACTTATTTTCAGGATATTTATGTATCATCTGGCACAAATGAAGCACATCTTCCTCGAAGGACTGTTGCTGGAGAAGACGTTGTGCATGAAGCCAGACTTGAAAATCACTCTCTTGCACGATGTAGTGCTAAGTGGAAAGGACAAGGCCTCCAAGGTTACCTCTCAGCAAAAAATGGTTGAGCACCTGTCAGCACTTTGGACATGAATAGTAGCCATGGCAGCAGGGGAGGGTCTTGCTACAAGAAATAAAAGAAAGAAAACAATGCAACATGGTAACATTGCTTCATGATTTTTTACTGAGAAACATATTTATATTATCGAAGCATCTTAGTGAAAATATGTGCAAAATTTTGCAAAACACAATTATTGTTCATTAACGTTAGGTTATTTTGAATGCTAGAATGCAAGATATAGTGTTCATCAAAAAAATAGTAAAAATACCAAGAAAGTGGCACACATGGTGGTTGATATCAGTTACAATTTATGGAAATAGTTTATGTGATTAGTTTTATAAATGATACAACATGCATGTTTCAGATACATAATGGGTATTAATAATGATTTAAAAGTTCTAGAGTCCTTTGAAAAGTTTGAAGGACTTCTTGAGTCCAAAAAACTGGCCAAGTATCAAATCATCATTCGTGCTAGCTTAGACAATTACCTATCCTTTGTAAGGGGTTCTTTGCACGTTTTCCCTAATGATAATTCTCTACATGCACTTCCATTCTCCATGATGTGGTCACTGCAGAAGACTCAATTCAGTTCTTATAGAATTTAGAATGAAACTTTGTGCATTCATTTGGTTTGCAGTCATGCCTGCTCAAACGAGCACAGAACTTCCTAAACATGACCTACCAAAGATCTTGATGCTTCTAATCCCGAGGTATTCATAACTTAGAAAAACACCTAAAAGGAGAACCAACATATTCAGATATAGGATGAAAATAATGCATTCAGAAAAGTGTCCTCTTATCAATTGGATCAACCCCAAGTCCAATAAATATGTGATGATGGTCGTAATAACAACCAATTTTGTCCGAAATTTTCTTATGAAAGTAATTTCTAAATTCCAGAAGTTGCAGATCTAAGATTATAGAGATTTTTTTAAGGTAGAGTTGGTTCAAATTCCATAAACCACTAACATCTAAACCCCTAACCCCTTAACCCCTAAACCCCTAAAGCATTGATGCTTAACCCATAAACCATTAACCCCTCACTCTGAACCCCTAAAATCCTTAACTACTAAAGCCCCTAACCCTTAAGCCCCTAATACCTAATCCCTTAATGACTAACTCATTATTCACCTAACCCCTAACTGTGCCTAAATCTCCTAACCCCTAAGCCCCCAATCCGTAATCCCTTAACCACTAACTCATTATTCCCCTAACCCCTAAATGCGCCTAAATCCCCTAACCCCTAACCCCACAATCCCTAAACTCTTAACTAATAACTCAATATTCCCCTAACCCCAATCGCTAATCCCTTAACCACTAACTCATTATTATTCTAACCCCTAAATGCGCTTAAATCCTCTAACCCCTAACCCCCCAATCCCTAACCCCTTAACCACTAACTCATTATTCCCCTAACCCCTAAACCCTAAACCTATAACCCTTAAGACCATATTCTCCTAACCCCTAAGCCCCTAATCCGTAATCCCTTAAATACTAACTCATTATTCCCCTAACCCTTATAACAGTCCTTAAAACCTGTTGCGATTATCCATTCCAAATGAAATAAGGTCTAGTTGGGACCTATGATCGGGTTAATTCCCCCTTGTTGGCAAGGTGGAATTTTTTCCCTCTCAACATCCCTATAGTCCTTAATCCCTCTAACATATAACATATATTATTGTTAATTCATATGAAATTTAATCCTAAGCCCTAATTCCTCTAAAACATATAAGACCCAATCCTTATAACCCTTGCCACACTTAATACCTAAAGATTAAAACCCTTATCCTCTAAAATAATTTACCTCTCTAACATCTAATACATATAATCATTGACACCCAATCGCTATTTCTTAACACATATAAACCATAACCATAATATTATAAGCATTATATCTCTTAACATTTTACCAGCATAAACCCTAAACTTTATAACCTTTCATCTCTATCTCCTTTTAAACCCTAAAACCCCTAATATAACATTATAACCCATATTTCAAATAATCACTAATATTTACAACCTTAGCCCTTGTAATCCTTGCATTAAAACCCCTAACATTATAATCCATATTTCCAACAATGCTTAGCCTTCACAGCCCTTAGTCCTTATAACACTTGCATTATAACACCAAAACCTTATCCTTGTAACTACAACTATCACTTAATGACTATAAGCACCTTATCCTAAGCACAATGTACAAACTTGATCACCACTTTCGTAGGCATGATCTTAGTCTAATTTTAGCATTGACATTAGCATGGACCTGAAATTCCCCTAGGTGATCATTGTAGTAAAATAGGTTTATTAAACCGCGGATGATATGACCATGTACGGAACTCTACATTGGTGTAGCATTATCTGTTGTTGTTGGTGTTGGAACTTCGTCTCTAGTGCAAAAACGACTGTATGATGACACAAAAATAATGCAATTGCGTTGGAGTATATATCAACATGCCATGCCATGCACAATGCTTGATTAAGTAAACACTTAGGTGCATAATAAAGATCTCAATCATAACTACATGTTTATTAAACAACCATGTTCACTTTGTGAATATGGAGGTTAGGAGTGATATCATAGAGCCATTTATACATTAGTAAACTTTCCTATAGTGGGAAAAATTTGACGACACAGATAGTCATAGTTCTCATTCATCCAAAACCATAATGAAATTTTGACAATATGGATTGACCTAGAACTTGACAAAACTTGTAAAAACATTGTTCCACTATGAATGAGCTTTGGATCATAGTAGAACTCTACCTGTGCCTAAAAGTTCTACCGAATTATTACCAAAAGATTAGCCTATTTTTTGACACTAGATAAATTTTAAAGAACTATCTAACCTTATAGAAAACTTCTTTCTAATTGTTGATATATGATGATAAAAGGAGCTAAAATTCTTATTGATCTACAACTTCACTTGTTTTTTTTTACTATTTAAGTTGATTATGAACTAAACAAAACCTTTAAAAGATATTGTTTCACCATGAATAAGCCATGAATTGTAGTAGACTCTACTTATAACTAAATTTTCTATCAAATTCTTATCATCTTTATAAGTGGAAAGAAAATATATATTAGTTATTTTAATAATTTACCTTTGACTAACCACATGATGTTAATAACCACTTCATTCTCATGATTCATCTTTATATTAGTGTTTTAAAATATTAACTTAATCTAAATTGCTTGATACATATTGACTTAGTCCAAATTAATCACTACAATAATACAAAACACAAAACTATTGACCAAGTCATCCTTGGTCACTCATACTTAGTAAGCCCCTAACACTATGAATTTGCACCCATATGACTGGATCCAATTTGTATATACCAATTATACCACCTCAAAAAAACATTTTCCATCAAAGTCAAATAATACATCAATTACTTGCCACCCAAAAATCCCCTTCAATGACAAGAACCCCCCTCCCAAGTGGTAAAAATGGGTAAAAACCTTATAAATATCCTTAAAAAATATTTTTATGCATACTCCTACCCCCAAATTTCACTTTTTAATACATGATAATTTCACCCCCACGATCAAATCAAGGCTCTGTCGTATTTGCATGTGGTCAGGCTATGCCTGTTAGCTGATGCCAATTGGCTTTCCCTGTTACTCGATGGAATCCCTGCTAGTTTTTTCACACAGTCAATTTCCTTCCCCTAGCTATTCAGTCCTCCAACATTTTCTCAGCTTTATTCACACACGCCAAGAGCATGGGTTTGATGGATACATATTGTATATACCACCATGAATGGATTGGAAGTTTTGTGATTTTTAGGGAACTATATTGAGAATATAGACATAAAATACTCTATATATACATTTGATTGAAATCCTTTTGGGTTCTGATTCTCAAAACAGTGATTGGCATGTGAAACTACTATGAAATCTATGGTAGGGAACGAAGAAAATAACAGATGGGGTTTCTAGATTGGGGTCCCTTGACTAGCCCAACAATGCTTATTGCCCCTATGATGGCAGAGGACTTCATTTCCCAATCCTTCTCTCAACTTCTCACAAGACTACAGATCGAAACCCCGTAGGGCCAAAAAAAAAACTTGAAGCCCTCATCACCCACGGGCTTTAATGGCAGCAACAACAACAACAAGAGCGGTAAGGAGAATGATAATTTTAGTATTTTAGATGGCTTTGTGGTTTGATTGGTGTCAATGAGAGGTTTTGGGTAGGCCATAAACTGCCTACGAGGACTAGTGGCGGCAATTTTCTAGAGAGATTGGTTTCCCAAGGGGGATTCAATGCACCCAGATTGAATACATCTCGATTTAAGTGCTTGATGTCTATTTCTTCACTTAGTGGGGTGAGATCTCCTTATTTGGCCATCCCCCTAGTCTCAACCCTACTACCTTGTTGGATTCCCCTATTCTTCTCTCTAAAGCTCAGGTATGAACAAATCAGGTTTCACGATGTTTTTTTGAATACTCATAATGAAATATACAGATACCAAATGAGATATGCAAGTATGAAGAGAATTCGATTAGGTTTGGTTTTGGATTTGGGCAAGAGTCGATATGGACAACTTGAAGTTCAGAAGGTATTTACAAGGAATTAAATTACCTCTTTTTAGTCTGAGATGGGGTCAATGCATAGTAGGGGAAATTTTGAGAGAAACCCTCTTCAGTCCATTTTTACAGATTATTATTATTATTATTTTTAGTTTCACATGTGGTAGAGTGTATTAAGTAGAAAAGTTTATTTATTGGTTTTTGATACTAGATCTGCTTTAGTTTCATATAATTCCTTTGAATTGAATACATCTGAAATAGGAGAATTGCCCCTAGTTATTAGTTTGCTGGTGAGTTATTAAGACTTTTGTCAGGGTTCCATTTTCATTGTTGTCAGCACATCTGAATGGCATGGATTACAAAGAGATGAGGTTGCGTGCAATCTTTGGGTGATTTTTACTGTTACCTATTAGGCGTTGTTAAGGTATGGCTATTGTCGGTGAAAGAGAATTCAGTCATGATGGAATTTTGGCTAAACACGCTCTACGTGGCTCAGGCAGCACTGTTTCTTGTGACAGAGCAGGATTCCATCTTCGTTAGCAAGCATAATCTAGTGGTGGACTGCGGGCATACGGTGACCAAACCTCAATCCTGCAAAGAGTGTCTTGTTGGCTTAATTTTGACCCCTTGCTCGGAATTGGCAGCTGAAGCAGCGACAATGGCAGGGGTTTCAGAGCACCTTGAAATTTAGACAATCGGTGCACTACTTCCAAGCTCCAAATCTTGAAAAGTCCCTTCAGCGATTGATGTGCTACTTCCAAGCTTCAAATCTTCAAAGATCGCTGCAACAATGCCTAGCTCGCTCTGTTCTCCCTAAGGAAAATAGTGACTGAGAAGTAATGTTATAGCTCTCACCAATTGTTCTCGATGAACCAGATCCAAATCATGCCAGTGCCCTAAAATTTAAGCCCTTAAATGTACACCGGAAAATTTAGTTCCATCGGTGTTAGTATTCAAATTAATAAAGCATTCGGGAAATTTTTATTTTTTTTTTCTCGTGAAGAGATTATTATTTTTGTCATTGGATATTGAAGGCTTAGCAAAGCTTAAGTATATGACTTATTTATAGAATTAATGTGGCCTCGTCTCTTGGAAAAGGGATGGAATTCTGAGAAACTCGACAAAGCGGCCTACGAATTGAGGCAGACATTAGTGTTTCTGATCCTTGGTGTACCAAAGCTTTCAAGAAAAGACCTAAAAAAAGGAATTCCTTATTTTGATTTTGTTAGTGAGGTTTTAAGCTGGGTGGCATCAGATCCAAGTCTGATTGAACTAGACACACATGGTATAACAGGAGTCGAAGTGAAGCCAGAATGCTTCCATACTTTTGAGAATGCAGATGAAGAAAATGGGCATGCAAGCCATCCCTTTTCCTATCTTCAACCTAAACATGTACAATCTTGTATATTTATAGTTATTGACACTAGTCTAACGCCTAGGACACGGGAACGAGTGATGTTGCCTCTGGAGGCAGATTCATTGAACTGCAATTTGAAAAATTCAACCCATGTTGTAGTTGATCATGAAAGCTCAATTGAGAGGAATGATATTTTTGGAATGTGCAAGGAACCAACCCCTGATCAGAGGGATTCCCTTCTCTCTGCCTTGAAGTAGAGGGAAATAACTACCTATAAAAACTACAAAGAGGATGAAAGTGCAACTAATTTGGTATAATATTGTAGGTCAAAAGATCAAACAACAATGCTGAAATTTGACCCCAAGGGAGAATATCCTGAGCCTAAACCTCTTTTAGGTGCTAGCCCATCATAAATAAGCATATCCCTACCATCTTCAACTCAATCAAGTGCCGAGAGAAGCATCAATGAGAGAAGCATCAACAGCTTATAAAATAAGAAATGTAACATTAGTCCCTATCTCATTTTTGGTCATGGATGAAGTTGATAGGATTGCTTGTAGCTTGAAGTTAAAAGAACTGCCGTTAAAAGAAAAATCACCTTAATTTAATTTTCTTTTTGAATCCATTCTAGTATTTTTTAATTTTTTGGAGAAATTACATCTTATATTCCAGAAAAACAATATGTTCAAGGAGAACAAAATATTCCCAATAGAGGATACGAATATACAATCATGTCATTTCAGCTACCAATGCAGCGATCAAATCAGAATAAGTAGAAAAAACAACCTTCATATCATCCTTTATCAATAAAAATTATTAAATATGTACCTCTTCCCACCACAATTCAAGAAAGGAAGGGATAGATCTAACATTATTCTTAAATATTTACTTACAACACATTTTTCTAAAGAATATAAAGCGCTCAAAATTTATTGTAATTCCTACTAATTTGACTCCCCAAAAAGCGCTGCATGCCAAAGAATTTTTCCTTGAATAATAGAGGGCATTTGGAGCTAAATTTTGTGCCAACATTCCCATATAAATTGTCATTCCCCACATAAAATGCTCAAGTGTTTTCTTCCTACACAATTTTTTCATCCGTGCAGCCACTCTTCGAAAGCACAGTCTTTGATAGGAGCCCCTGAAATAATAAACTAGGCTAAAACTCAAATTTTAAAGGAGATTCTAAATGAGGAGCCACTTTAAATCCATCATTTTAAAGGATCCAAAGAGGCCTATCCTAATGTTCATAGTTAATGCCAGAGGTGTCCTTCTGTGAAGCAAGTTATAAATTTTCTTGGTATCATAGAGATGCACATGCTTATTAAAGATCAACCCCAATCTCTAAAAATAGGGATTTGCATTTTGATATTGTTTTGTATTGTTATTCTGGAGTAATGAGACTCTTGATATCGCAAATAGCTAGTCTCTCAAATACTAGAAGGCTCTTTTTCCAAGTAGGCACTTTCTACTATCCATGTTTTAGATATTTTTGCACAAGAAAATTAATTTTCTACTAAGCCTTAAAATGTGGGGCTGGTTTCGAAGTACCTCTGTTGGAATTAATTTTAGTAATTTTTTTAATTTCTTAAAGTTTTTGAAATGAAAGAAAAAAATTCCTTGGATCACAAGTGTTGCAAATATCTCTGTTTTTTTCCTAATATTTACTAGTTTTTCAGATTGGTGATTTTTTCAATATTTTTTGCTTTTCAAGTCAAAGTTTATGTTTGCTAATATATTCCAATAATTTCTTATATTTTCTCCAATATTTTTGATAATATTCTTTTCAAACTCTTGGCAATATATTCCTTAAAAGTTAAAACCATATTTTTCTCTGGGTTGACGCACTTGCTTTCTGTTAAAAATCCAAGAATAGCCTACCTGGACTTAGTTCAATTGTGGAGTTTACCCTAGCTATATAATTACTTTGAAGTTGGAATTGTTGCAGTCCCCTTTGAGATAAAATTGATAATCTAGCTTGGACCAGAGTCATATCATGAGATTCTTTTCCTTGGCCTTAAATTCTAAATGGAAGTCTGTTCATGTTTCTTGGAGGATCAACCACACACTTCATTAGGTAGTTCAATGGATACTTTTTGAGTGCTTGGCTCCATGGTGGATACTTCTTCCTCGTCTTCTTTGATTCATCCTGTCTTACAAATTTCTAGATGCTCCTTATACTTTGTCTTGTTGTTGATGCTATATTTTTCTTTATGCTTCTATTGTACCTAAGTGCATCCTTACAGATTGATATGAGTACATTTGATACTGGGATCAGAAAACCCATTTTTTCTTTTTCCAGGGAGATTGACTTGGTTTTTATCATAAATTTTCCTCTGGATTATTTAGGTAACCCCGCCACCTTAGTTCAGTTTAAATTTTAGTTATAGACTTCAGCCTTTATCAATATAGTGCCTATGCTACTAACTCTACAGAAAACCATCACATCTCAATTATACTATCAAATTAAGTTAGTCTCAACATACTTACACTAGACTGTGGAGAAACCCATCTCCATTTAGATTGAGTCATGGAATTAATTTCATTTGACTTGGGAGAACCCCACTTGAACTCAGTTTTTGTTATGGGTAGTTGGCTTTACTTGGTTAAAAGAATTGTGTTTGATCATATTAAATCCATCTTAATTTAGTCTACTAGCCACATGTAACAGTAGGGGCATGATACCTCTGTCATTATTTATTGTAGGTATCTTGCTTGTAACCTGATGCATTTTGATGTCGGGAGAAAAAAGGCTTCTACATATCCATTACTTAGGGAAGATTAGTTGAGTAGAAGTGACTTTATTCCTTGCCATCCATTATTCAAGAAAGCTTAGTTGAGTAAAAGTGATTTTCTTCCTTTCCATCCTATCCTTGATGTGCTCTACAAAAATGGTTACACCAATAAAAATGCCCTGTCACTTTGTGGGTGTTGTCAATTTAATATGATTCTTTCAATATGAAAGATACATTGGTGTGAATGTGTTCCTCTCACCTTATAAAGATTTGAAACTCGTGATTTAATTTTCTATCATAATTAATTATTACTCTTATAAAGTATTATTTTCTCTCTCTTTTTTGATGACATAAATCAGTGTGATGCAGGCAGAGCAGTGTCCAACAACAGGTTCAGTCCCTGTGCCACATTTTTTTGAAGAAAGTTCTTTATCTCCTCCACTAAATTCTAGTTCCGGTGGTTTAAAGGAGAAGAATTATGAGGATGCCACCTAGTCCTTATTAATTTTCAAGCCTTATGTTAAATCGGGCCCTTCCTCTTGCATGTCACTTCTAGTAGGCATGGTAACCCTCTTCTTCCTGCTTATTTAAGCATGTTTTTCTATTGTTTTCTATTGAATGCACATAGTGAAAAAAGCTACAAGATAAGATGCATTGTTTGCACTCTGATCTTTGATGAGAAATAGTAAATATAATTTTAAAGTTTTCTTTTGTGTAATCTTACAAACAATAGACACTGTGATGTAAATTTTAATAACCAATAATACCTATTGGGACAGGTAGCTAAGACAGTTCATCAACTCAGTGCATCCTTACATATTGATATGATTACATTTGATACTGAGATCATAAAACCTATTTGTACTTGTTTGAGGGAGTTTTTCATATATTTTACTCTAGACTATTTAGGTAAATCCCCCACCTTAGCTCAGTTTAACTTCTAGTTATATACTTCAGCCTTTCTCAATATAGTGCTTGTGATACTAACTCTGTAGAACACCATAAAATCTCAATTATAGTATCAACTTAACTCAGTCTCAACATACTTACACTAGATTGTGGAGAAACCCATCTCCATTTAGATTGAGTCATGGAATTAACTTCATTTGACTTGGGGAAAACCCACTTAAACTCAGTCTCAGTCATGGACAGCTGGCTTTACCTGGTAAAAATAATTATGTTTGATCATATTAAATCCATCTCAGTTTAGTTTACTAGCCACATGTAGGATTGGGGGCTTGATTCCTTTATCATTATTTATGATGGGTATCTTGCTTGTAGCCTGATGCATTTTGATGCCGGGAGAAAAAAAGATTCTACATATCCATTACTTGGGGAAGCTTAGTTGAGTAGAAGTGATTTTATTCCTTTCCATCTGTTATTCAAGAAATATTAGTTGAGTAAAAGTGATTTTATTCCTTGGCATCCTATCCTTTATTTGCTCTACGAAAATGGTTACAATAATACAAATGTGCTGTCGCTTTGCAGGTGTTGTCAATTTAAAATGATTCTTTCAATTTGAAAGCTACATTGATGTGAATTTGTTCCTATCACCTTATAAATATTTTCAACTCATGATTTACTTTTCTCTCATCATTATTTATTACTCTTATTAAGTATTTTTTTGTCTCTCTTTTTTGATGATGTGAATCAGTATGATGCAGGGAGAAAAGTCTCATATTTCTCTGTCATTAGCCCTCATATTCATACTTGAGTTTCCTATTGCAATACCTACACGTTATTTGTAGGAATGAAATCTCACTCTTACAAAATTCCCACAACATTTACTTGTAATCACATGATCACAATATGTCTCTCATCCATTAATCTTCAAATATCATCTTCTTTAACTCTCCATCATGTCTTCATTATACTTATCTAGTATGTTCAAACGTTGTCTAATATCAGAATGACTAGTTACAACATAGATTCAATTGGTGACAATAGATGGTCAGACTTAATGCCACTATGATAAAAAACAAACTTTACATTACATGCCAAATTTTGACTTTCACAAGTTCAATAACCTTCAGGCTGTGAGATGACCATACCTAAACCTCAGAAGTTGAGTAACACTAATAATGCATCCAATCTTAATATACAATCAATTATATAATGACTATAAAATTTTCCTTGAATTCAATTTCCTTCTAGCTTGAATTTGACTTAAAATTCAACACTGACTCAAAGACTATATAACATAAACTTCAACTGAACTTTTCTTTGGACTCCATAACGAATGATATGATATTTGCACTCATGAATTTAATAGTACTTAATTGACATCATTTGTTTGACTATTCATGAATTAAATATGTAAGCATTTGCACAGTTGCTTCAAATCTCTATGTTTTATTTTCCAGCAATCAATCATCATGTTACTAGAAATCATTCTTCATCAATTTTTCCTTCCTAGTTGTCTAAGCTACAAGAAATTCTAGTTTCCACAAGTCTTAAACCTATACTACTAATATACATACATGAACTCATAAGAATGGATATAATTTATTGGACATTTCATGTTCAAATATAATCTGGAATTTATAGGTTGACTTCCATGACAAAGAGTTTCTATAGTCCATTCATGAAATTTACTGTAGAGTCAATTCATGAAATTTACTATAGATTGGGTGTTTTACAAAAAAAATCATTCCTCAAATTAAACACTCTGCACTTGAAGCTTAGTGAAATTTAATTTAATCTGTCCCACTTACCATGAATTTCACTTTTTCAATTATAATTCTGGAATTACCATTATTGTTTTGTCTTTATTAGTCCTTTTCTAACTCGATCATTTCCATCTTCGCTTACTGAGTTTACTCAACCGACTATTCCATGAGAAAATATCAATATTTGTTTAAATTTAATACTATAATACCCTTATACTATCAATAAACCAATGAACTAACAATCTAAAACAAGTTATAGTTAAACCAGAAGCATTAAGACTGATTCTCTTTATCTCCAAAAAATTATCCATGTTACTGTCCTTTAAGGAAATGATGACAATATACATCCAAGACCAATACAATTTTCCTGCTCCTACTAAACAATATATACAATAAATTTATCCTCATGTGATTTCATAATCCATCCAACTCATGAGTATAGGAAATGAGAAAAAAGTAATAGAATGCCAGAAAATGAAATAATAATTACTCGAACGTTACCATGATATTGGCATACAGTTTATCGCTCTACACTTATAGTTGTGTGACTTGTAGACATAAAATACAACAATTTCTGAAGGAGTGCTAAACTTTTGAATTGGAAACTTTGATTTCTCTTCACCAAGCTCTCCTCATTGCACATTATGGATCTGCACCAAATGATCTACTTGGCCCAAAATTTGATAATGTGTCCCTTCTCTATGGATTTTATGCTTTATTTTAATGCATACTCTATGGATCTAATAATTATCGATTTTTTATTTTCCAGTAATTCCCCAGTCCACAACTATCAACATATAAATACCCTTTAAGCTCATAACTCCAAAAATATATTTCCTTCATCTTCACCAGTGATATTTTCTTAATCAGTTGTTATTAGATAGAAGTTATCAATAGATATCGAGGAAAATTTTCTACTTATTTCCTATCACCTCTAGCAAGCATGGTAACCCTCTTCTTCTTGATTATTTAAGCATGGTTTTTTGTTGTTTTCTATTGAATTCACATAGTGAAAAAAACTACAAGATAAGATGTACTGTTTGCACTCTGATCTTTGATTAGAAGTAGTAACTATAATTTTAAAGGTTTCTTTTGTGTAATTTTACAAACAATAGGCACTGTGATGTAAATTTTAATAATCAATAGTATGTATTGAGACAAGTAGCCAAGAGAGTTCATTATACTATGCATGTATGTTTTCCCAAGTCAAGTAAATTCATTAAAAGACCAAGTTTTTCCATGGTCTAGACAACAAAGAACTAGAGCGGACATTATCGAGATAGGTAGATTATTAATACCCTTCCAGTCTGGTCCCTTAGTTCCCAAATAGTATTAATACTCCTTCCACCTTTTGAACATTTCAGGAAGAATTTTGTGTTGTCATCTCCCTCTTTGAGCCAAACGGCCTTGCTTTTGAATCTCCACTCTTCCTCCTTTTTCCTTAACAATTTGGGTTTCTCAATTTCCATTTGTATGAGATGATCCTTGGCCTTAGTGGACTAGAAGCCAAGGCCATCCGATCCCATTGGATTCTATAACTCATTCTCAATATTTTTTAATGTCTCTTCTTCATGTTTTTTCTTCTCTTTGGCCCATATTATAGTTAAGTTTTTTAATCTTGACAAGTTGCAGTAGAGTACATGAGTAGGATAACAGTTAGGTATCTGATCATAGTGAATCAATGCTCTTTTGACCATAAGGTGGAATTATGGATCCTCCAGCCAGCTACAGTTTAATTTGAAGGGGGAGTGTGGTTTGAAACTATCCCTTTGAATTTCAAGGTATATTTGGGGAGTGATCCGAGGATCGTCCTGACCCCACCCATTTTCTGCCCTTGTCAATCCTGTAATCCAACCTAGTCTTGATCAGGAAGCTGTCAAGTCTTCAACCTAGAGTAGCGTCCCCAATCCTTCTGTTTCACCAAGTGGGGAATTTTTTGGGCATGGCCAAATCTAACATTTCAGCATCATCAATCAAATGTGTAAAGTATACTGACAATGGATCTAGAACAATGTTCAAGATTCAACAAGTCCAATGGAGAAGTTTAAATATCCTCCCATCATAATGTGTTCCCCCTTCATGATGGTAGTGGCCATCCACTTGTCCCAGAATTCCTCCCTGTTGTGGCAAGGGCTGTAAAATGTTATCATGCAGATGGGAATGTCAAGTCCAATTATAGTGATGTCAGCCCCCAGTACCCCTTCTCTGCCCCACCTGTTACCCACTTTGATATTCCTTTTTTTGAATCCCATTGCACATCCACCTGATCTCCCTCTAGCATCCACTATTTGAAAACTCGAGTCTTGTGGGTGATCATGTTATGGATGTGCCCTTCTCCTTCCAATGTTTCATCCAATTCCGACATCCTGATTTCCTCTGGAGGTGGAGCCAAATGAGTGACACCCTAAAAAAAACCTGACGCTGCCATAAAATGGGGCTCCCCTAAATTGGTTATGTGTGTTAGTTCATCCTATGCATGATTTATGCCTAAATGTTCGAAACCCAAAGACCCCTCCAAGTTTCACTCATTAGCCCCCAAATCATTCATTATCGGACCTAAAACATCTAGTGTGACTTGGGCTTGTTTCTCCTATAGTCTCAGAATCGATGACGACGGGATAGAATATGCTGGAGAGGCTAGTGCCACCAGGAAGGGTTTCGAGTAAGCCACCTTAGCTTCTAGGAAGGATTTCGATAAGGCATATGGATTATGTGATGAGTCACCAATATACATTTCCAATTGTTCTTTTCCTGTGAGGTTGTCTCCTTGAGTCATCCCACCTATCTGCTGAGGTGTTAACCCAACCCAAATCTGAGATGGTTCCAAGTTGTCGGATGAGTAGTCCAACTCGTCCTCAATCATCTCTCCATTTCGAGTGTTCACCTGTGTTATGAGAGTGCCTTCTCCTTTCCATGAAAAACTTTGTATGTTCCGAGGAGCTGGCTCAACTTCTGCAACCACCTGATGTATCTGCTGGGGTCTAGAAGGAAATCAAGGTTAATAATAATAACCCTCTGTCAGGTTGTCGGAATCGTTAATGAAATGCCTAAACACGCAACTACTAGGCCATGGTAGTGAATCTTATGACCGTTTGCGACAAACCACCTTAGAAAATCAAGCATTGAGCTCCGAGCAGTCTTGTTGGTATGGCAGGTAATCAAAAATCTCCCCAACATTGTGGAGAATCATCCCTTGAAACTATCGTCACCGAAATAAACTTATAACCTTTGCCGTGATCCACTATCATTCCAATCCTACGTGCAGACAAGCTCCCATGGAGTCTACCGACAAACTAGGGTTTGTTGTAGGTTAGGGTTTTCGTCATCTCCATTAATATTTTTTTTATCTCAACTTAAATATTTTTTGAATTAGAATTTACAATAATAAATACACCGATTATAAATTATCCAGACACAATTAGTTTTTTAACATAGTATTAAAAAATTATAACACAATTATTTTTTTAATATAAATTATTATTAAAAAATAATTAATAATTTATTTATTTTTAATATAGAATATTAAAAAACAATTATTAAATTTTCATAATGTATTAAAAAATTAGTTATAATTTTCTTAAAATGGAGTCTAGGGGGAAGACATTTAATCCTTTTCATCGACAAAAAAAAATGTTTAATAATAGAAATATGACACTATGACAATTGGTTCTTGTGTCATGGAGATTTTCAATATTAATGAATATTTTCATAAAATAGGCAGGAGGAAGGAGTCATGGAGACTTTCGGGATTAATGAAGATTTTCACTAAATAGGCGGGAGGAGGGAGTCATGGAGATTTTTGAGATTAATGAACATTTTCATAAAATAGGAAAAGGATATACACTTCTCACACATCTATTGTTCATGTATTTCTCTTCTTGGACGATTCACCCAGCAATGTGAATGCATTCAGAGACATCTTGGATTCCTTATGTAATGATAGAGGTACGTCTCGATTATTGAAGGGTGATTGAAGGGAGTGACGGGGCAGACAAAGAGACCGAGATTACCCTCGAACCAAGTTTTAAAATGTAAATTCATAAAACACATTTCATCAATTACTTGGCACTATATGCAATTTTTTTCTTTCCAACGTTTGTGTTTTATAAGCAACATTGCTGTTTTATAAGCTACATAGAATACTAATACAAAAATTTTGTGATATTCATATTGGTTTGCGTAAACCACTTTTCTGAGTAAACTACTCTATTGTTATCTCTCAGATCCTTTTCTCTTTTCCTGGAAACTTAGTTTCATTGTTACATTGCCTTTTGGATACATTTTATCCTCTCTCTATTTTAGTCTGTTCACATTGAAATACCCGATTTGGATTCGACCCTATGATCATTCATATTGTAGAGCATTAGGAGAATGGTTAGTAATCATCATTTTTGGGATGGAGATGGAGTTGACTTCCAGAGCTAGTGCCTGAATAATTAATCTTTTCATGAATATCAGAGTTGTTGTTACTTCTATAACGACAGTGAGGAATTAGGGTGTCTTTTTCTGGGGTTTAATCCTGTGATTTGTTCTTGTGCTCTCAATACTATTCAATTTGGGTGTTTTTTTTACAAGCTACGCAAAGAGAGATCGAGATTTCCCTCCTCATTTTAAAGGCAAGTTCATCAACCAGCAGGCACTATATCTTTATGAAAAATTTTCTTTCTAATATTTGTGTTTTATCTACCCATATTGTCAAAGCCACAACCCTAATTTTATTATTCCAAATTTTAATAAGAGACATTTGAATACCATGCATTGTAGCTCAGCAGGCCTCACACGGTTCAAAATTATAATTTGAAAATTGCTAGAATAAATAATTTGCATACCTTTGTGACTTTGTTTTAATATGATGATTACATCACTAGAATTTAGTATGCAATTAAGTTCTTTCCATGTAACTACAAGTAGATGACAAAAAATACTACATACACCTTGAAATGAATTATGAGCTGAAAAAAAATAAAACAACAGAATCGAGTACACATAATGAATACATTAAAATAAGGATATCCTATACTACACATGATGGAACTATCAAATTTATATTGGATACCTCTTCCCCTTGATAAAAATTTTCCACATAAAGGAATCAAGCTAACCGTAGATTCCCAGTGTCTTCTTATTTCACCAAAAAAGAAAGGAAAAACTAGCTTTTCCAATATTTCATCATGCTAGACTCCGTCACAAGATGGTAGTGTCCAACTATGACTTACAATATCAATTGAGGCGATAAACCCCAAAATTACTATTGCAGTATCACACCATCCACATTAAAATTTGGACACTTCTAGCCCTCCATAAAAATTGAGATATATGGAATTATGTACAGCTATAATGCATATTTCTCAATGTAAATATGCTTGAAATATCTCCTATGATGTATTAAAACTCCAAAAAGAATTCTTCTCATTGAATATGCAAGTATTAATCCAATGACATACTGAATGTAGATCCTTGCCAGATCTTCCCAATTTATAAATGAGGAGTCTATGTTATTGAGTATCAATATCAAAGTGCTTAGTAAAACCTATGATACCATTTCCTTTAAAACATAAATCCACTCAGAAAATCCATGACATAGCCATACAGATTACAGAGATCATTACCTAGGCCTACCAAGATTTCCTTCACCTCATGACACATTTCCTGTCCAATAATAAAGATAATTTTCTAGATCCTAAACTGGCCAGTTTCTTCCTACTATTCTTTTGATTGAGCCTCTTACCCCTCATGTTGTATGAGGCCTTGATCCACATTGAAGACCTGCCCAAGCAGCCTCCATATGGAGGAGGTTGGCATGATAGCCATTTTTTTTCTCTTTATGCCTTTTATTTATTATGAATCATCTTTTGAAGTGTTACTTCACATATTTGGGGTACTTTTGAGGTGTTACTTCACATATTTGGGGGCACCTTTTGAAGCCTTTATCCACACACTTTCATGCATATTTGTTTGCTTGAGTGAACAGTTCACATCTCCCTAGTCACAAGCACATATGTGCAGGCATGCCACATCAACAGGGGCTACAATCAGATACGCGTCTTTCATTCTTGGCTTCATATGATGTCACATCTCAGTGCTACATGAATTTAGAGGCTTGGCTGGTGGAGCACTAGGATTAGTGACAGATTCTTTAACAATTGGTTGCATTCCAATTTTTGAGGATCACTCCACTTTGTGGCACATATTCCGAGGGCATGTTATACATATTCCATGGTACTAAGATGGTTTAATGATATTGGAACATGGATTTATGTCATTTGGAACATGATTTTGGGTCCCCAAACTTATTTTATGAGAAGGAATCCACCTCTCATGAGCTGTTGTCTAGAGTGCTCTGATTCTATTGGCTTGTTTGGAGAAGATATGGTTACTATGCACATGGACCATTATTGCACACTTATTCATGACATCCATATTTTTGGGGACATTATTTTTCACTAGAGAGAACAACCTACTTGATCATGCTACTTTTATCACATTTTGTGCATCTCTAGGTTGTTGACCCCTTCACATAGTGGAGTGTTCCATTCATTTGCTGAACAGTGGCACATTTTGAGAGATCCCTTAACTATCACTCTAGAGGAGAGCAATGCACAATATTTCAATGTGCTTATAACATGGTTGTACAAGCGAATGCTAAGAGGGCGTATTGGTTAAGGAAAGGACAAGTAGCATCCCACTTAATCGTCCTAGAACTTTATTATGTATTTTTTACTTATCTTTAGGAGGCTGTTAGGAGATACGTTATTTTTATTCACCCTAGGAAATATCATGGATCTATGATTTCTTAATTATTGTTTCATTGTTGAGGATTTTGAGCTCGATCTATGTATAAGAGAAATAACTTCACTTACCTAAGTTTTGAAAGGAAAATGAATGATTGACTGTATCTTTTTGTGTAAGGTTTTTCAATTTTGAATCCATATTGTTGTTTCTATTGAATGGAAATTATACTTAAATTCTTCTGTAAAGGGATTTGATTAAAGGGAAAAATCTACCATCTAAACAAGGATGTATGTTAAGGTGTTTCCTATGCTTTCCCCTCATTGATTCTTGTTATTAAATTGGATAATTTATTGCTATCATCTAAGTGAAAGGTAGGGTAGATCCTTGTTTATAGAAAGGTCACTTGTTCGTTGCCATGCATATTTATGTGAAGCACCCTTGGAAGGGCCCTCTAGTTAATTTTCTACAATATAAAACAACATTCATAGATAGATCCTAGCATGTTGTAACAACATTATCTATCATCACCATTCACATATATTCAAACTCTCTAAATATCCTTCGACTCCATTTATCCTAAGTTAATGTTTAGCACTGGTCTTCCTTTTGTATCTACCAACTTAACATCATATTTTAACACAATTTCATCATTACTACCACTATTACCACCAGTATTAGTTGTTGTTGTTATGTTGTTTTTTTAACCATCCTCTACTCTGGAAGATGACGAAACAAGAGATATCGGCACTGACCAGTTAGTATGCCTGTCATCTTGAAGGGAAAACCAATTTGTATTGGTGAACATCACCTTTCTCAGCATCACACCATCCTATTTTCTGCCCATTCTGAGAGAGAAGACAACCACTTTTTTTTACTCATCATATATGAAGGCATCCTCATTGTCTCTACCAATGGCTCCATGAGCCTCTTCCCCATCTTCATTGTCAAACATTCCATATCAGAATACTTGAATCAGGTTATTAGCCATTATTGACTTATCATAATCTCTGCCACGAAAATCATCTTCATCATCAATTATAGTTCGTTTCTGTATTGTTGATCATCTGCATTTACACTAGACAATGTTTCCCACTACATTACATTTTGAAACAATTTTTTTCCCAATTATTCCACTTGTTGTTTCTCAGCAACGATGACTGTATCAAGATATTATTTATTCCCAACTGAGTATGCTTGTTTGCAATTCGTGTAAAGTGACCAATGCTTAATAATCGTGATTTAACAGTAGGGTTTCTACATAAGTAATATTAAAAAAAAATCATAGTTAGGAGGGGGATAATTAGGGTATCAACACAATTAAATGTGAAAAAATCACAAGGCTAGTGTAGATATTTAGTGGGAAAATTCTAGCAACAATTTGGCATTGATAAAACATCCACCTGAGGCTTGTAGCTTGCCTTGTGAAAGCCATGGAGCACATTTTTCTTTTATATTTTACTACAACAATATCTTATAATAGAATTTTCCCATTTTGGTGTGTTTGGAGCATTTATGTTTTATGGGTGTTTGTTGAAAATATCTGTGTTGGGTTTATTGAATGTTTTTGTTATCACTGTTAATTTTTCCATTAGGAATATTACACCTTGAGAGGCTTGATCAACATATCAAGTCAGATTTGAAACAAAAGTAAAGTAATCCTTTTAGATCAAAGGAAATTCTTTAAAGCACACATGAAGAGCCTAGGAGACACATTCATTGAATGATAAAATGATAACATTATTTGAGCATATTTTTATTTGACAGTAGAGTGTAGTCATGATGACATTAATTGAGCATTCTTCAAGTCTTTGTTGAAACAACAATCAATTTTAAAGCATAGTTGAAGACCAACACTTGAACAGTTGTTTTATTGAAAAAATCACCCTTGGAGTATAGTTGAAGAACAACACTTAAAGACTTGTTTTGTTGGAGTAGTTATCCTTGGAGCATAGTTGAAGATCAACGCTTGAAGACATGTTTTTTTGGTGCAACCATAAAATTTTTGTTGAAGGAGACATGAAGTTTTTGTAGAGGTAGATTTGAGAGCACTTTCCAGACCTATCTTGGATACATTTTTAGAAGTATTTGAAGTTTTTGATGGAGGCTTGAAGGAATATTAAAGTCACCTTAAGGGATTGAAGCAAACTGAGAGGGTTGGATCCATAGAGGATTGGAGTCGTCATACAAGTTTGGATCTTGGATTTGTAGTTGAATATTAGAGTCCTCATTCAGGGTGAAAGCCTTGAAGGAGTTAAAGAATTTGTTGTACAAGTTGGATCTTGGGTCTTTAGAGTCCTCAAATTCATTAATAAAATTATTTATTGTTGCACATCTTGTCTTTTGGTTTAATAGGTGATTTTAACTGGAAGAATATAACAATTGTAAAGAAATATTTATTTAACCCCCCTCTCAATATTTCCAACACTAGCACACCTTACATTTTTTCCACCTTGCAATATTTTTATTGACATGTTAGAAGGAGTTTTCACAATGCAATGTTATTGTTAGTAATATGGTTGTTTATGATAGAAGGAAATCTAACACGTGTTAAAGTTCCTTCACCTTGGAATTTTCTTACTAGAAATGTGCTTGTGTTTGTGTTAAAATGAAATACAACATGCACTAGGTTTCTTTTGGCATGCAATGTTGTTGTTGGTAGTATGCTTGTATTTGTGCTACATGTAAAGCTAACACTCATTAAATTTATTTCACCTTGCAATTTTGTTATTGGAAAAATGCTTGTGTTTGGGCTAGAAACTATGCTAGATTTCGTTTGCTTTCCAATATTTTTGTTTTCTATTTGGTTGTTTATGATAGAAGGAAATCTAGCATGTGTTAGATTTTCTTCACCTTGGAAACGTTATTGGAAATGTGCATGTATTTGGGCTAGAAGTTGTGCTAGATTTATTTTTCTATACGATATTGTTGTTGTCAATTTGGTTGTTTATTATAGAAGGAAATCTAGCATGTGTTAGATTTACTACACCTTGGCAATGTGCTTGTGTTTGTGTTAGAAGGAAATATAACATGTGCTAGGTTTCTTTTGGCATGGAATGTTTTTGTTGATAGTATGCTTGTATTTGTGCTACATACAAAGCTAACATGCATTAAATTTATTTTACCTTGTGATGTTGTTATTGGAAAAGTGCTTGCGTTTGTGATAGAAGTTGTTCTAGATATATTTTTCCATGCAATGTTGTTGTTGGAAATATGATTTTGTTTATGCTGGAAAAAAATCTAACATGATAGATTTCTTTCACCCTACAATGTTATGTGTGCTTCTATTTGTGCTATGCATAAATCTAAAACGTGTTAGATTTTCCTCACCTTGCAATGTTTTTATTACCAACATGCTTCAATTTTGGCTCAAAACAAATCTAGCATGCGCCAAATTTCTTTTTCACTATAATGCAGTTGTTGACAATATGCTTTTGTTTGCGCTAGAAGTAAATCTACCATGTGGTAGATTTCTTTTATCTAGAAATGTTGTAACGTGTTTGTGTTTGTGCTAGAAGGAAATCTAGCATACATTAAATTTATTTCACCCTTCTATGAGTTTATTGGCAATGTGTTTGTATTGCGTTAGAAGGAAATCTAGTGGGCACTAGATTTCTTTTGCATTGCGATGTTGTTGTTGGCAATTCAATTGTTAGTGGTAGAAGGAAATATAGTATGTGCAATATTTCCTTCAGCACAATGATGTCATTCAATTGTTAGTGGTAGAAGGAAATATAGTATGTGCAATATTTCCTTCAGCACAATGATGTCATTGGAAATGTGCTTGTGATTTTTCTAAAAGGAAATCTAGCATGTGCTAGATTTATTTTTCCCTAGAATGCCATTCGTAATATGTTTGTGTTCATGCTATAAAAAATTTTTGCATGCTCTAGATTCTTAAGCCCTACACTGTTATGTGTTTGTGTTTGTGCTAGAAGAAAATCTACCAGACCAGATTTTCCTTTGTCTTGCATAAGGTATTTTTGACAACATTCTTGTTTGTTCTAGAAGAAAATCTAATATGCGGTATGTTTCTTTCACCCTAAAATATTGTTATGTGATTTTGTTTGGGAGAGAAGGAAATCTAGCATGTGTTAGATTTCATTCACCTTGTAGTGTTTTTATTGGTGACATGTTTTTGTTCGAGATAAAAGTACAAATGAGATGTTATATCTAATTTACCTTGCAATATTGTGATTGGAAATATGCTTATGTTTGTGATAGAATAAAATCTACCATGATATAGATTTAATCTACCCTACAATATTGATGTTGCCAATATGTTTTTGTATAGTGGGAGGAATTCTAGCATGCACCAAATTTTTTTTGCAACGTAATATTGGTGTTAGAAACATGCTTATGTTTTTACTAGAATAAAATCTAGTATGCAATAGATTTGTTTCGCAGTGCAATATTGTTGTTTCCAACCTACTTGTATTTGTGCTAGAATGAAATATAACCTGCATTGTATTTCTTTTGCAATGCAATATTGTTGGAAATGTACTTGTGCTTGTGCTAGACAGAATTCTATCATGCAATGGATTTCATTTTCAATACAATGTTTTTGATGGCAATGTGCTATAAGTAAATCAAGCATAGGTTAGATATCTTCCACCTTGCAATGTTGTTTTTGGCAATGTGATTTTGTTTGTGCTATAAGAAACTCTAGAATGTGTAAGATTTATTTTAATTTGCAATGTTTTTGTGAGTAACATGCTTCTATTTATGCTACAAGCAGATTTAGCATGTGGTTTATTTCAAATGCGTTACAAAATTGTTGTTGGAAATGTGCCTGTGTTTGTGCTAGAAGGAAGTCTACCATGTGCTAGATTTATTTGACCATTTAACGTTGCTTCTAGAAATATGCTTATGTTTGTAGTAGAAGGAATGATATTGATTGTTAGCTTTCATTTAACGTGCAATTTTGTTGTTCGAAATGGGACGATACTTGTGATAGAAGGAAAGCTAGCACACATTATATTTCCTTCATATGTAATGTTTTTAGTAGAAATATGTATGTTGTTATGCTCGAAGGATACCTACTGATTACTAGCTTTCTTCTAGACACCATTACACTTATGCAACCAATGCTCTAGGGGTGACATTGTCTCAATAATCACAATGGTTATAGTTATAGCTTTTGATGTGCCCTTTTATTGAATTTGGAACAATTTATGGAGATCAATGATAGTGAAAAATAATTATATTGACATATATGTTTTTGTTGGCACTACATTTGTGCTTGAGTTGGAAGGAAATACAATGGTATAGATTTCATTTTGGCACAAACACAATAATCCAATCAGAATTATTTGATCCATGAAGAATAATGTTATATTTGTATAATTTTGAATTTTATGAATAAATGTATTATTGAGGTACACTATATTTTTCTTCCCATGCAAATGTAGGCAACTTTAAAGTATCAAGCATAATTTTTTAACATGTATTGTTTTTCTCTCTATTTTTTTGTATTGATATGAACTTCCAAAAATAATTTTCACTAATGTTTGGATGCATAATATAAGACTTTTCCTCATCAACATAAAAATATAGGAAAACTCAAATCTACACCTTTCGAGGACCAAAGTTAACATCCCTTTGTATCCATCCTCAATAATATGTCCTTAAATGTGTATAGGTAGGGAGTGCTAACATTGGAACTAAATATTTTTAAATGCAATTTCTTTTATTTTACAATAAAATTGAGAATTATCTAGTATATATAGTACCAAAACTTTTATTTGGAAGAAAACCTCTAGTTTTCCTTTTGATGATCAAGTTCAAACATCAAACATCCTCACTAAGTGAATATAATTTCTCCTTTTAATGGGGCTTTTAGACATCTTATGTAGCATCAATCTCGTAATTTCTTAGATTTTCCAAAGGACCATGTTTTGGTTCTTCAACTTTTGCAAATTTCGTATGATAATTATTCATACACATGCATTAAGACTACAAGTGTCATTTATAAACTTAAATAGGAACTTGGTGGTTTGATATGAGCTGATATTTGTCATTCAAAAATTTTATTTGGAAGAAAACCTCTAGTTTGGATTTTGATTATCAAGTTCAAACATCAAATACCCTCACTAAGTGAAACAATAATTTCTCCTTTTCATGGGGCTTTTAGACACATTATGTAGGTTCAATCTTGGAATTTATTAGATCTTACAATGGACCATGTTTTGGTTCTTCAACTTCTACAAATTTCTTATGATCATTAATCATACACATGCATTAAGACTACAAGTGTCATTTCTGAAGTTAAATACGAACTTGGTGATTTGATATGAGCTTATATTTTTCATTCTATGATACTATATACATCTCTAATTGCATGGTCTTCATATACGTTTTTTGTGTAACTTGCATGTAAAGTACCTTTTCGTAGTAGGCATTAGATGGTGTGGAAAAATGTTTCATTACATACAATATGAATACCATACTATTTAAATTATTGCATGTATATTGCTTTTTGAAAGTTATGTGTTTTTGAGAAAATATAAAATCACACTTTACATGGTTCAACCTTTTAATTACCATTTATGGTTTAATTGTTGTTACAGATTTGGTATAAGCTATAATGGAAAATATAGCAAAAGGGGACTATTTTGATCTCCTTATTAATGATCAATTCGTTGGGCTAGGAAGGGGAAAATCTACAAAGTTTGGAACTTATTATGTCGTAGAAAGGGTTAATGCATGTTATGTTGCAATTTTGATAATTGATGTCACTCAACCACATTTGATTGAGGATGTTGATGAAGTGGACATGCATCCATGGAAGATCAAGGATTTTAGGCACAACATAGGTAAATCAAAATATTGAAGCATGTGTTCAAATATTATTGATAGTATAATACTTTTTTTTGAGTAAATACTAACCTTTTTTACATTGGTTTAAAGGTGCAAATGTTTCTTATACATTTTCTATTGGAGAAAAGGTAGATCTTCTATAACATGGAGTGAAGGTTGGTGAGGGCTCCATATTCAATACAGAGCTTGGGCATAAAGTGCATGGAAAGATGGTAAATAAAGGATGCATAATGGTTAAAATTGAGAATGTTTTAAAACATGATGTTTCTCTATCACATCCAACATTATTTGAGCATACACTAGGGGTTGCATTGGAATCTTATGGGATTTGGCCAAAATCAGGTTTGGAACCTCATTGTCATGATCATACCATAAATATTCCCCAAGATAGGGTTAAATTCATATGTAAAAAGGTTTCTCTTTCACATGAATGCATGTGAACATGCATGTGCATTACCAAAGGAATGTTAGTTAATGTCCGCGAGGATTACATTGTTGAAGGTGAAACACTAGGTGAAATGGACTTTGGTGTTTTTTTGGAAGAGATAGATGGAAATTGTGAAATATTCTGAATTGGGGAAAAGTATATACACTATTTGGTTAGGTGACCAATAATTCAGTTGGTGGCCAACAAAGGTGTGATATTAAGGGTTAAGGAAAATTTCAAGGAGCGACCCAAGGAAATGGTATTATGGGATGTTATAGAAGACACAAATTGCTTAAACAAATAGGATGAGAATCTCTGTAATGAAAAATATATAAACTCAATTGATATGCATGCAACAAGGCCATATAAAATGAAAAAATAAGTTATGGCTAAAACAAAAATTGCAAAATGTCAAACAAATATTGATGAAGAGAAATAAATTTGACTTTTGGCATGAGATGTATGTTGTAGAAAATATTGTCTTCAACATGTGGATAGGAAGGCCATTGCAGGTGCTAGAAGGGGTATGAGACAAATGATTAAAAATGGTATTAGGGAATTTGTCTTGAATTCACTCATGTCAAACACAGTCATGTCAAGGAGCCATGGCCATGGCCTACCACCTATTGCTAGAAATGTAAAGGACATGAGATTTAATGGGAATATTATTTGTAAGAAAGAATGGTATAAGATACATAAGATTACTCAAAGCACATTTTATAACTACCAACAATATTTCCAAAATGGACAGATCAAAGCTATTCATGGTAACACCAACACATGCAAAGCACGAGGAAACATTGTGGCAGCCATAGAAATATTGCACAAAATTGTAATGGATAATTCATATTTTTTAGCAAACCAAACACGTCAAGTTGAAGAAGATGGAACATCTTATCCTTTAAGATTTCTTCCTTCGACATACACACAAAATTCTCTATTAAAATAGATCAATGAGGCTCTTCGAAATCTCAATTACCCATCAATATCATAGTAAAAAATGAGCAAGATATGGAATACTAAGTTTTGAGATGTGGAATTTTCAAAGAACACCAACTTAAGTAAATGCAGTGAATGTATTGTGTTGAAAGCACAGATGAAGTCAATGACTACAAAAGAGATGGAAGAAAAGGCACGAGGTAGGCTGAACAAACATAACAAGATTGCTATGTGTGGAAGATATTGCTACTATGCCCATAGAATTATGTTAGAGAGGTTTCCAAAGGAGTATTTGAGAATCATCCATGATAAAATGAATAAAACAATGACTTCAATCCCAAGGCTACATGTCAAATCAAAATCTATTGTAGGAACAAATTTAGGTGTATCATTGACAAATATGCTAACACATGGACATAACACAATAGGTTTTGGTCATTTCTCCCTACCATTTGTACATATCGGACCACAATTTACTATTATGTCCCTTGCAAAGTGCTTAAGGGACCTTGAAGACCCACAAATTGATATGTATGGTGATCTAATTTATGAGAGTGGAAGTTCAAGAAACCTACTTACAAATGCATTACTTGACACCTCTATTTACTCAAAATTTCAAGTTTACAAGTATGATATTATATCTTATGGAAGATCAAACAGTCAAAATGTTTATTTTAAGGCACTTCCTCCACATTTGTTGTTACAGTTCAACAATGCAACAAGTGATAATAACAATCACTATATTTTCATGTTTTTATCACTTTTAACTGCACTTGTTGTCTTCATCACTATTGAGGTTGGATTCTTGCCTATAGGGCACACCCATGAAGACATAGACAGAACCTACGGAATAATGTCTTCCAACCTAAAAAGTAAAGATATATATTCTTTACCTGAAATGACGCATACATATCGCAAAATTAAAGAAAAATGCGTGTTTCCACCTACACTTATTGACAAGGTCTATGACTTAAAAATTTTCCTTAATGGATACATCAATGAGGGAAAAAATGCACTAGTTGGACATCTTAATGTTCAATACTTCCAATTTCTTGTACTCAATGATATTCGAGTTCTAAGGTACAAAGAATCCATTAGAGATATTGAGTGGTCATAACGAGTTGAGTTATGGAATATAGATGATGAAGGTCAACCTATAATTCCCATAGGGAACCCATCGTTCTTAGCTTTAAAAAGAAATGATGAATATTTCAAAGAACTAAAGGAAGGGATAACATCATACATAAAAATGTGGAAATACACTATCAGGAATGAGGATTCGCCAATTGTTATAGAGGAATGGAAAAATAATGTAGTGTATTGGGAAATAGTTCTTGATACATTAGATGGAATCTATAATGATCATAGAATAATAGATGGAAATGATTCATCTTTTAAGTATTTTTGGCCCAAGACAAGGCACGTTGTTGATGTTGATCGTAATTCACTCCATGTACTCTCAAGTATTATGGATGAAGATTTTGATAATGCAATAGATGAACCAGTATATGTTGGAACCAAATGCAAGAAGCCAAAGGCAACATTCAATCCAATGATTGATGTTAAGAAAGGAAATGTGTTGCTAATTAGATCAGGAAATGAGGATGTAGGAGAGATGATTTGGATGGAAAAATCCATCTCAAATATATTTAGGGATAATGAAAGTGATAATATTCATGTAAAGGTTTATTTTTGGAAGCCTATTTTAGGGAAATACAATGGAAATTTTTTAGAGAAATATTGGATACCAAATTCTCATGACACAGAACTTGGCTCTATTCCAATTAATACCCTAGTTTGTGCATGGCTTCCAAAGAAAGAACATTGCAAGAAGACCAAGATAAATAAATATGTTGTAGAGGCTGTTCTTGACCTACTTGAGAAAATATCTTAAGATTAGGTTTATATGATTCATGAATGTGTTTTTTTTTAAGGATATTTTAATATACTTTAGACACACTTTTCAATATTTGTTGTATATCAAATATTCTCTTCATATTATTTTTGGAGGAGTTTTATATTATTTAGCATTTCAGTGCAATCATATGGTGATACAAACGACATAACAATGCCATAAAATATTTAAGTTTTCAAAGGTTTGTTTGACCAACTTGACTTCTCACCATATCAAATATGTATAATCAAATTCAATAATGCACTTAAAAAAAACATCTTCTAAACTTGGTCTATTAAAACAATAGTGGAGTAGCTAATTAGTATTCTATTTAATATAAACCATTTAAACACTTAATGAAAACATGTTAGACATTTTTAATAATGTTTGAAGTGCGTTTTCCTTAATGTTCATTATTATAATTTATATAAATCAAATTTGTTGTTTTGGTGCACTCTAATTTATAGAAAAAATGATTTTGATCATTGAACAACAAAACTAGAATTAAAAAATATTTCCTCTTATAGACTTTGAAGTGGTGCCAACATTATACTAGCATAATAAATTTGTACTCTACATAGGAAAATTAGTTAGTGTCAATTAAAATGGTTAATAATAGTAACAAACCAATATTCATATATTGTTAAAAAACTTGATAGGTAAGAATGTTTTTACAAAATCTATTATTCACGAGTCAAATTTAATACATAAATATAAATATTAATTATAATAGAAATAATGTAAGAAATCTAAGTTTTATATGAATTTCAATATATTCTTTTCAACATATTGGAGTGTTTGTTATCCTTAAACACTCCAGGAATAAAAACTAAACATTTTTAATAAATAGTTTAGTCAATTTTCTCTCTTTCCTCTTGTATTTGGCAGTAATCAAATTCTATTACTTTGTTACTATTCTAATTCATGATTGATTTTTATAATTAAAATGATTAGTAATTGATTCAAGAGCCGAGGCTCATTCTACAACCTAGTATGGGGGGTTGTGTAAGTTTGACTATAATATTTTTTGAAGGATCTATTAATTTACATTCACACACACTTTTCAATATTTGTTGTATATCAACTATTCTCTTCATATTATTTTGGAGTTTTATAATAATGTGGTGATACAAATGGCATGAAAATGCCTTAAAATATTTAAGTTTTCAAAGCTTTGTTTGGCCAACAAGGCTTCTCACGATATCAAATATGCATAATCAAATTCAATAATGCACTTAAAAACAACATCTTCTAAACTTGGTCTATAAAAGCAATAGTTTTTAACACAGAAGTACAAATAATAAATAATAAATATATTATACTACTACTCTCATTCAACATTTAAATCAATATTGAATCCTTTTAGGCTCATTTTAAATGTATATTTAAGATGGATCTATGCTGGTATATATCGGACACATTACTATGATAATTTGTCATTAAATAAATTTATACTTAATATATATTTTGCATCTTAATCTATTATTCATCAAGTAAGTCTCAATTAAGTTATTTTTTAACAAAAAATAACAAATAATAAATAATAAATAAATTATAATACTACTCGCATTCAACATTTAAATTGATCGTAAAAAGATATTTTCTCATGTTAACTTTAAAATGGTTTAGACTTCCTACAATAGTATGTAATGATGATGGTGATAATGATGACTATCATCCACTACAATAGTATCTAATGATGATGGTGATAATTATCATTATTTTCCACTAAGACCAAATAATATGGTATATAAGAAGCCATAAATATATTACTCAAAATTCTTAAGAATTTTATTTTTATGCTCAAAAAGCATTAAAATAAGTGTTTCAAGATCATCATATTTTATTTTAGTTAAAATATCAAGAATTTTGGTAGTGCCACAAATATTTTGAAATTTAAATCCAAATTTGATTATAAAGTGGATGACGTAAGAGGGTTTTTCATCTTCAACCATAATACGAGTGCTGCAAAGGTGATAGAATTTTAAATTGTGTCAACCTTGTCTTAGTAATAATCGTAACTTAACACACATTTTATTTACTATATCAAATTATAATAAATGGGTTAATAATAGTAACATACAAAACATTCTTTTCATAAAGTTAATCATAGTAACATACAAAACATTATTTTCATAAAGTTAAGAATAGTAACATACACAACATTATTTTCATAAGATAAATTTAACAAACTTAGATTTTAGTACAAACGATAAAAAAAAATATTAAAAGAGATAATGTAAGGAGTCCAAGATTAAGATGTGAAATATTTTCTTTTGCAAGTTTATATAAATTTATTTTATAGATTTTCACCAAAAATGTGAATATCTACATTAAAATTAGTAAACCAAGTGATTTTATAATTCCACATTTTGAAAAAACTTAACCCGGTTAAAGTTATAAATTCTATATCAACAAAATACTTCAAAATTTAATGAAATATGTGTTATGTGTATTGTACAATGTTTAGTTTAAGAAAATTGAAGTGTCACATGTATTTGACAAAGATTAACTATAAATGAATACAGTTAATCCTTATGTGTTGTTACATAGACTTATTAGAAATTTGGGACAAACAGATATAATCTATAAGCCCTTTTCAAGGCCTAAATCTGTTGTTTAAGTCCAAACAAAATAATTGAAATTCCACTGCAAGATTTACAGTGCATGTACCATGAATATAAATATATTTCAGCTAGAGTAATAACAGAAAATTTTCAATAGATATGAAATTCTAAACATAATAGACACTAGATATACAACATGTTTTAGAATACATTTCTCAATGATGAATATACAATTTAGATAGAAATTTGAAATTGAAATATATATACTATCATATAGAAATTGTTATACATTTCTATCCATACAAAGACTCAATCATGTATGCAAACATTTAATATAAAAAAAGTAAGGAGCTATATTATAATACTTTTTTACATGTGTTATTATTTTTCAATAAAATCCTCTAGTGGAGTCAAGGATGAAATAAAATGGTCAACCTTAAATAAAAATCTATTATACAAAAGTTTTTTTACAATTTCATCAGGGCCATCCTATAAATTTTAAGTACAATGCATGAAGATACATTATGTAGAGTGGACAAAATGATGGAAGAGCCTCCATTTATTTGATGAATAACTCGAAAAAGGATAAAATTGATGGTTAGGTACTCTAACTGATGATAAAAAATATTCTTATTAGAGAATGAAAATAATATTACAAACCCAAAACAGATAGTGCGATCAAAGTTAGGAATTTTAACGACGAAAATGAAAAGGAAAAACTTACAAAATACAAAGAAAGTAATAATACCCGTGAAATTATCTTTAGAATTGAAGTGTTCTTCTTCTACCTACAATAAAAGAAAATGTAAGAACAAGTGGATTAAAAATAGCATATTTAAATATGTGATAGTAATTAATAAAAAAATGGGAAAATCCAATATTGACTTGAGAGAAGAGGTATCCTGAGACAGATCAATATAGTATAGAGTTGTGGAAGAGAATGACAATCTTCGAAGAGGGTTCCCATATTAGTTCCAGAAGGAAAATTTATTACAAATTAAGTTTTCACAATTAAATTTTGGAAGAATTAGTTTCAATTTCAATTACTCTAAATGCACAAAGTATTTTGATATAAATAAAGAACTGAAATGTAATTAGAGATAAATTAATTTCTGAAATGGGACTATATTAATATAATCAAAATACTATTATACAGAGTTAATCTGAATATCAGTAAAACAATTATATATATATATATATATATATATATATATATATATATAGTAACATATATATATATATATATATATATATATATATATATATATAGTAACATATATAATTGTATCATTCCTCTTTTACACAGAGGAAATAGAAGTGTTACACCATTTTTTGGTCATCTAACCTGTTACTATTAGATGGACCTAAGTACACCATGTAAAACCAATTTTACCCTAAGTAAAATTGCTTTCACTATGAAAAATAACTTAGTAAAACACCTTTATTAAGTTGTTTATGATCTAAACAGGAAACCCCATGAGGAAATATTAAATAAATCCACATTTGTTTGATTTTCCTCAAGGAATAATTAGTTAAAAAGCAGTTTAATTAATATTCCTGGTCATATTTAACCTAAAACAGGAAAATTAATTAGATAAATTATTATTTATCTTATTATTTTATAGGAATAATTATTTAAACCTTATTTAAATAATGTTCCTTGTTAAATTTGACTAAATCAATCACAAATAGTTAAATAAATCATTATTGATTTAATTATTGCTCAACCACATCCTTAAAATG